>SNQJ01S0001003.1:57495-80085 GCA_010110895.2 Picea sitchensis | reverse complement strand
AAAGTGCTCAAAAATGTGTTGTTAAAGCCTAAACCATAAAGTGAATCAACACATAAGAAAGAAAGTAGATACAAGGCTTAGAGAGATAGATACATTTAGATCACATGCACATCATATTATTTGATTAGATACCATGAATCAATGGCAAGAACAGTTTGCCTTATGAGATGAAAAGAAAATTTAATGTGTTTGCCAAGTTAAACCATTAAAGGAAATTTCAAGATGAGTCAAGCCCAAGACGTGGCTATTAAGATATTAAACCATGAACACAATAACCACTTATTAATTAAGCACCATAAGAGATATAAAGCATGAGATCAAGACATATGTGCTTAAAAGAAAATAAGAGCTTGAAATGAAAGTAAACAACTAAGCAAGATAGATTTTAAGTGTGTTGCCCAATGGGCTTAAGAGATGTGAGATCTGATCTAAAGCATAAACATTTAAACCATTAAATTAACTTAGATCAATCACATAGCATGATGAAAATAAGAATCAACACTTTCCCTTACCTCTTTGGGGGTTTCTCACCCAACTAGGTAGGTTCTTAATTAGTTATCTTATCTTAGCTTATTAGAGTGTTCTTTCTTAGATCTTATTATGAAAATAACAAGAGATATGAGATAGCAAGAGAATGAACAACAAACTAAGAATGAGCTAGATCTACAAGCAAGCAATCATTACCCACGTGGGGTTGAGAAGGTGCCCACACCTTCTAAACCTCACGGCCAAGCTAGGAGAAAAACTCAACAAAAACTGATACAAAGCTAAATCTACCTACGTCCTAGTCTACCCACAAGCTTGAAGAAGAGGGGAGACCATACCACTTCCCCTCTTACACTTCAAGCAAAATCTAACAAGCAAACAAAGCAAAGAGTGGACTTTCTAAGCTAGAAAAAGAGAAGAAAGGTGAGAGATAGCTACCAAGTCCCCCAAGGGGTTGTTGAGTGTTGTATGTGTCTTTTTGGGGCAGCCAAGAGCCTCCTATCAGATCTGATATACCTGTTATAACAACAAGATATTCTTTCTAGGATGGCTACATACAACCAAACAAAATCAAGAAAAACCTTGCCCTTTCGGAACAAGGACCTTCCACAAGATAAGATAAAATTTTGAGATATTATTGACCTATTTAAACCATTGATGCTAGCTGAAAAATGAGATGGATGTACAACATATACAGAGCAAGGCAATAATCAAGATGGCTAAAGTATGTATGGATTCAAGAGACCCTTCCCTTCTAGAAGGTCTTCCCAATGAAACCTTGGAAGCTAACCTGCAATCCTCCTTATAGATCAAGCATATACTAGATAGAATGTTAGAGCAAATAACATAAACAACACTTCAATTTAGGTTATGCAATAAGATTCATAAGATAAAAGGGCATACGCACCATCTACCCTACTCAAATAACACTTTATTCAAGATCTAATATTGCAAGATTCAACAAAGAAAATATACAAGGTTACCTCCATATGCATAAGAGAAGCAAGCATACGCATTACCCACTTGTTGTCCTCCAAAGATTCTTGAACTTTTTTACCAAAAGAAGTAGATCTTGGAGAGGAATACTCCAAAATCTAAGAGCTAGAATGACTGAAAAATGAATGAGATGAGAGAGAGAGAGAGTTGTAAATCAAGTAGCATAACAATAGCTCAAGACATGGTGTCTTGGGGAAGAGAAAAGGGATCTATTTATACTTGGAGAGGCAAAACCTACCCCTCTTGGATCTAAGCCAAGTGTCCACCACCAAGCAATAGAGTAGATCTCTAGGCTAGGGCACACTTCCTAGGGCTTGCACAATAGATCTAGGGTGTAGAAAAATAGGAAAAATAATTAGATAGATCTAATGGCATGTAGGAAGTGTGGGATTTGTGCCAAAGAATATGAAAAGGCTCAAATAATTATTTAATAATTATTTGTTGAGTTTCAAGGTATGGGAGGGCGCACCTCTAGGGATGAGGAGAAGAGATGAGAGGTTAGGAAAAGGTGTGAAGTGTTGGGATCACACAAAGGATGAGGGAAAGGCATGGGATCCGTGCCAAACAAAGGTGAAGAGTCATCTCAAATAAAAAAAAAACGTAACTTTTATTGGAGAGGGAAAAAGGAGGGCATAACTCTCTTGGAGAGCGCTCCTCTTGGTCAAAATTCAACCCAAACTAAAGTATGGGTGAGGTGGAGTGATAAGGATCACTACTAGGGATTAAAAGAAGGCTAAATTAAGTGAAAAGTAAGGAGAGGGGGCCACACCAAAGTCACAATTAAATTAAAAGGTGAAAAACGTCAATCCCCCTAGGGGGGTGCAACTTTTGAGTGTGGGGGTTGGAAAAGGGGTTAGAAAGGGTTGAAAAAGGTTGGGAGTCTAAGGTTATGCTTAGGGGGTTTCTCTCTAACCATCATTTCAACATTTCATATCATCTAACTCATTATTACAATTTTTACATTTGCCATGTTTGGACTTTAGCAATTAAAATTGCTGTTATAGACTGACTGACACTCTAGGTAGACTAACCCATGGCTAAAGTTGTCCGACCGAGTTGAAACTTGGTCCAAGGATGTAGGAGGTGCTATTCCATTTCTTTTGAGCACAAATACCCCTATAAAAAATCCAAGGATCCAGTTTTTACAATATTTGCTCAAAAATAATTAATTAATTAAATAATTAAACCTCCAAACTTAGGGAAATTTAATTAAAAATTAATTAATTAATAAAAACTAACCTAGACTCGACGGAATTCCGCGAAACTTTCTAAGATGTCTTGCATGGTCATTTACAATGAATTCCCTACATAGTTAACCAAACATAAGTCCACTGCAACGCCGTTCACCACTTTGGAGGACGTATGTAAAGTGAGAGGGAAAAACTCAAGGGAAATCATTAAGGCTGGAAGGCCCAATGATAACCTGAGGATAAAAAACCCTCGGTGAAAGGAACTCTCCCAGTGAACCGATGCCAAGGTAACTGACCTAGACATGACTCATGCAGACCTATTACATTATCAACCCATGCAGGGGTGCGGAAATTCCAAGTACAAAAATAAGTGCTGGGCCAAACACAACCCTGTAGAACCAAGAATCTTCAATAATATGGGCATCTGACGATGCATCTCTTCATGGCACATGAGTTGACCACCGGTGCTAAATGGGCGGTCAACAGATCCTATAGTCTTTTCTTATTTAGTTGTAACCATATTCTGTCTCCCACTTTAAATGTTCTCTCTGTTCTGTGTTGGTCATGTTTAGCCTTGTACTTTTCCTGTGACTTCTTCAGTGTCTCATGTACTTTCAAATGGATCTGCTTGATCTTCTCAACAAATTTTTCTTCCTTTAATGCATTTCTTGTGAGGTCCTCCTTCACCCCCCCTTGTTGTCCATATACAACATCTAAGGGTAAAGGTGTCAAATATCCAAAGCAAGTTTCAAAAGGTGTCTTACCAGTAGAAGTGTGGACTGCTTCGTTATAAGTGTTGTATATAGATAAGATTTTCATCCTAGGTCTTCAGATGCTTCTGATTGTAACCCTTCAAAAGCTACACCAAAGTCTCGTTGACTACTTCCATTCCATCTGCCCATCTGTCTGTGGATGGAATGCAATAGACCTCTTCAACTTAGTGTGTCCATTTCCCACAATGTAGTCCAAAATGCACTGATAAATTTGGTATCTCTATCACCATTTTGGAAATGATAGTCAACCTTGCTGTCACCTTCTTCTATATGAATTTGCTCATGTAGTTGTTGAAACACCACCTTGAAGTCCTCATCTTCTGTGTACGCCTCTTTGTATGCATCAGGGGTAAAAGGCTCCATGTGCATCAGAGTTCCCAAAGCTGTAGTCTTAGATGTGGGTGGCCTTGAAAGCATGTCTGCCAACTTGTTTGTGCTACCCTTCTTATACTTTATATTCTTTTAGGATGAAAGCTAGGATAATATTATTATTGTAATGAGAAGGGTGCTAGATCTCTCATATAAATAGAGAAGCACTTCTCATTTTTAAATCATTGCTACTTGTGGAGATTCATCACTACTTGTCTACTACTACTTTCTCTCTTATGAAAAATGCTATGGATGTGTCAAATTTCACATGCAACTTTATGTGACTAATTTCAGATCTGAAAATTGCTTCCTAGTGATCTAACAATAAACCCTTGTTGTTATCATTGAACAATTTTACATTGAAATTATTCACTGAAAATATAGTAGAAGAAACAACAAGATTAGAGATGAATCATCAACGCATATGAGACACAAAATTTCTGTTTTGTAACTTTATCAAATTCAAAAATTATGAGGGCAAAACCAGCCCTCTCAACTCTTACAAAAATCACCAAATATGAGGACAAGACCAGTTCTCTCTACAACTACAAAATCAGAAAAATTCTTGGGACAAATCGCCACTTACAAATTTGCTGCAGACCACTTGTACGATTTCTTGACGTCAGCCTATACTGACCAGTTCCTGCTCAGAAACCCTGCACAAATGTACGTGATTGTCCTTACTAGAACCCGCGTACATACACGACTGTTCCCACTACAACCAGTGTACATGTATGGAAACTTGTACAGACACTTCTGTACGATTCGCTTTCTGCGGCTTCCTGCGCATGTGCGTCCTTCCTCACTTCACATGTGATCCAGAAACCTTAGGCCAGATTGCCTAGGTGCAAAAATCTCCTTGCTGAAATTGCCATGCTCCCTAGCACAAGTATTTACTCACTTATGCTAACTCCATGATGCCACAATGATAAAATGTCACGATGATATCTCTGCTTTATATACAAGTCTAATGAGTGAGTTTAGGAGCCCTTCTTAAACTCAACATTAATTAGAATATTTTATTCCTCTTTGTAGGTGTGACACCCCATCACAAGCCAACAAAGCTCGTCAACTTGCCCATGAGACCCTAGCCTCATTCCAAGGCCAATTTCATTGAAATGAAAGGTTGATCTGGTGCCAATGAAGATTCCCACATGCTTGACACCATGGCCCCTTGTGGGAATACCTCTCGAAGCTACAAAAGCTTCAACGCTCCCTCTTCGCGAGGGAGGTATTCTCTGCCACTCCTAGCTTGTCTCTAAAGTAGACAAACTTCCCCTTCACTAGGGGTTTGGTTAGAATATCTGCAATCTGCTCGTTTATGGAAATTTGTTGGAGCTTCATAGCTCCCTTCTGCACCTTGTCTTTGATGAAGTGGTATCTGATCTCAATGTGTTTTGACTTATCATGAAACACTGGATTCTTCAAGAGTTTTATACAACTCTAGTTGTCAAAGTGAATCACATTAGGCTCCAACTCCTGACCAAATAACCCTGCAAGAAGCTTTCGAAGCCAAATAGCCTCACTCCTCGCTAGGCTAGTTGCCATATACTCTGCCTCTGCTGAGTTGAGTGCCATAAAAGTCTGTTTCCTACTATACCAAGAAACCACTCTTGATCCTAGGCTGAAGAAACCACCAGAAGTGCTCTTCCTGTCAACTGCACTACCTGCTCAATCTGAGTCTGAATATCCATACAGCCTTAGTCCACCTTCGACATATCTCAGACCAAATCCAACTGTACCCTAAAGGTACCTGAGCACATGCTTTGCTGCTGCCCAATGCACCTGTCTTGGCTCAACCATGAACTGACTCAAGGTGTTGACAAGAAAACAAATATCTGGCCTGGTGTTAACCAGGTACAACAACGAACCAATCAACTGCCTATACATCGTGGGATCCACCAAGTCTAAATCAGAAGCCCCTAGCGTTCTTAGATTGGTGGTCATAGGTGTAGTCATGGACTTACAGTCCATCATCTCGAATCTCTTCAGCATCTCAACTGCATACTTCCCTTGTCCGAGGAAGATCTCTCTTGGCTGCTGCCACACCTCTAATCCCAGGAAGTAATGCATCAAAAACCAATGTCCTTCATCTTGAACTTTGAAGCAGTGTTACAAAAATCGTTTCGGGGAAAAAATCATCGGGGTCCAGAAAACAACGTTTCGCAAAAATCGGCAAAACATCGGCAATATATCTGACAATATATCGACAAACTTAAAAATGCAAAAATATTGTTTTAATTTTTGAAGTATTTAAAAGCAACAATAGCATCAAATAGGCAGATTACCCACGCTTGAATATGGAAAGAAAAGCCCGATATATAAGATATATATAAGATGTCAAGTGATACATCACACATAAAATGAATCATTTCCTGATTCCTGAGTCATCAAAATATAATAAATGTATCTCACGATCGTCATCATGACTCATGACTACGAGTCATGAGTCATCTACAATGAAATCAAGTAAATAAACTAGCGATTCCCTCATCCCCTTTTACGGGCAAAGTGTCGGCGTAAAGCTGCTTTTCCTCTAGCGATGGAATGGTGCCCTTGAGGCATGTGTGCTTCGTATTGGAGTCAAGCGTCCTCTAGAAGAAGTAGAAGACCCTCGAGACAAATGTCCCTTAGAAGAAGGTATTGGTAGAGGAGGTAGATTGCTAGTGCTATCACTGGGCCTATCTCCCTCTCACTTTGACTGTGGCTCTGCTGGTGGCATACTTCCAGACTTGGCGTGAAAATGAATATCCTTTGAAACATCTTGATCCAAGTCCTCGAGAGATACCATGATCATCCTGTTGTCCTCTAGCCAATCGAGGCGGTCTGGGTAATAGGTTCCTCAACTCCACACCCTCCATCGCGGTAGTGGTGTCAATCTCATCCGAATGGAAATGGCCTTTAAATAAATTTTTACATCTCAATTTTGCTTCACTGGCACGGGGATTGTAGTAGGCGTAGACCAAATCATTAAGGCATAAGGTATCCAACCTGTAAGAGGAACATAAATTAATTTATTAGAGATGTAAAGGGCATAAGGTTTAAATGACAAGTTAATAATTTTATAATTTTAAAATGGGTGAAATTTCATTTTGAGAATTCTCTCTAACACGATGGCAGCTTTTTGGTGTGTATTTTTCAAATACACTCAATTGCTCTGAAAACCGAGCTACATGCATTAAGCACGGTGCCATCTTACTTGTAGAATAGGTGTGGTTAAGCCATGGTTCTCCCACCAAGTATCTATAATGAATTAGAGAAATTTGAAACATAAGAGAAGACAAAGTGAAATTTGAAAAATGAATTTGAAACTTAAAAGTTAAAACAACGTGAAACTTACTTGGCATTATGTTCTTTCTATCATTTATGGCCATCTCAAACCCAAATAAGCCAATGGACCTCTTATAGAACTCCAACTCTTGGGAAAGCTCTAACCGGTCATCTGCACTTGGCACCATCCTCACGGACACACTCAAAGGAAACCCGGAACCCTTAACCTCTGAATCAAATCACGAAGCCATAGGCTGGCGATGTGAGGGGTTTGGTATAACCCTGCAGCTTGAATGGGGCGATGGAGTGTGTTTTTCCATTGGTCATCAATCACCATCCATATCATTTCTTTTCTCTCATGCCCTTGATCCCCTTGTCCACATAATAAGCCCGCAATGGGCTACCTATACGAGGCCATGGATAAGGCCAAATAATCCATTTGTGCTTATTATGTGGACAAGCAAAGAACCTTTACCAAAGGTTCAACGATGAATGCACACCTCATTCACCTTATCCCAAAAGCTCTCCTGGTATGCAGCTAGCCTCATAATGGCTTGCCCCTGCAGTTTCTTGCTAAATGATAAAGCCGCATACTCGGGGAAAGGAACATTGTACTGATTACTACCTAGGAATTCAAGGGCCGAAGAGAGGGAAATAGAGCTAGTGGCAAAGCGTGTGGTGGCAGGATGCACCAACTCTTTTTCACCTGTGAATTGTCTCATCATTCTAAGTATAGAAGCATGATTGTATATGAATTTTGTGATGCTCCTCGTTGAATCAATGTTCTCCTTGATCCAATCAAGCTTTCCATATCCTCTAACATCAAGTCAAGGCAATGGCGGCACAAGGAGTCCAAAGCTTGATTGTAGGATACACGGGGACAGCATCCCTGTGACCACATAATTTGCAGCATTGTCAGTTATGACTTGGACAACATGTTGAGGACCTACCTCTTGGATGAACCCATCCAACAAATCCCAAAGTAATGCCGCATCCTTGAAATGTGCAGATGCATCTACAGATTTCAAAAACATTATTGTCCCCACAGGACAATGTGCCAAGAAATTGAAGGGTCCTACCCTTCCCATCAGTCCAACCATTTGACATCACCGTGCATCTTGTGAATTGTGATGAATCTCGAAGCTCCTACAACCTCCGAGTACAATCGGTTTTTTCATTTTGAAGGATGGGCCTTCTCAACTCCTCATAAGTGGGGGGATTATACCTTGGGCCAACAATACTAGCAGCCTCAGACATGGACACATAAAATGGGTTCTTGGCAAAATTGAATGGAATATCCTCCATAGAGGCATCTACCCACAAGTTTGTAAAACTTCTTTTTTCTCTTTTTTCAACATGGACTTGATAGATGGTTGTGCACTGGGTGTGGTTCTTGGCATAAAATATGATGATGTTCCTGTAGGATTTACAGATTGTGAGGAGTGGGTCTCACTAGACTCCACTCCCATTGCCCCATTAGTGTGTGTGCTTCCCCTTGACTTGGATCTTGAAGCCATTTCTTGGCTTCTGTGTATTGTTTGCTTGCTGAATACTCTTCAAGTGCTTTTGTGGCCTTTGCAACAAGTTCTTCGTTTGCCTCGGTACAAATCCCCACCTCATTTCCACAGGAATTTTGTAAAGGTGGTATTTTAGCGATATACCCCACCGAACATTGCTTTCCCACATAACTTGCATAAGATGTTGTTGATTCCCTGGAGGATCAGGCTCACTATACTCCCAGAATGGATCTAATAGCTTTGGCATCTTTAATATGGAAAAATATGAACCTAGGGCAAAAAGAAATCATTTTTTAGCATGTGTTATTGATGAAAAAATGAAAATTTAAAAATGAGAGATAAATCAATTATGTATCCAGCATTCAAACTTGGTTTTGAACCCAAAATGAACACAAAAAAATTTAAACTAATTTACATTGACCTAGGGCAAGAAAATCCCAAAAAAAAAAAAAAACGTTTTTGGGCATACATGGCAAGAAAGAAAATCACATAACAATAGAAAAAAAATGGTTTTTGATCCATCAAAAATCTATTTTGGAAGATGTAAAACTCATTACCACTGAAAACCTATGAAAATCTATGGTGAAAAAATTAGAAATAATGGGCAAATTTTTTACTTACCTCCAAATACAAAAATTGTGAAATGGACTAAAATTCCAATGCCGTCCACGGTGACCCTTGAATCCATAAAATCCCAATGGCAAACTCCTACTTGGCTGGTTGAATGGCTTGGATCTCCTCCTTGGCTCTCCTCCTTGGTTAAATGCACAAATAAAACACTAAACACCCCTCACGGACTTTTACTTACCTCCAAATGCAAAAATTGTGAAATGGACTAAAAATTCCAATGCCAAATCCACAAATTTGACCCTTGAATCCACAAAATCCCAATGGCAAACTCCTCCTTGGCTGGTTGAATGGCTTGGCTCTCCTCCTTGGTTAAATGCACAAATAAAACACTAAAAACCCCTCACGGACCCCTTAAACCCGCGGGCTTCTTAAAATTTTAAGACGGGTGATTTTTTCCCATCGACCCGTGATTTTTTCTCGATTTTTTCCTTAAAAATCGCCAAAAAATCGGTCGATTTTTCCAGCGATTTTTTCCTTAAAAATCATGTTCAAGAAAAAATCGCGATTTCTCGCGATTTCGGCGATTTTTTCACGATTTTCTCAACAGAGCTTTGAAGCCAATTCCTTCTTGCACCTGGTAATGAGCTTCTTATCTCTTGTGAGAAACAAATCAACGACATATAACACCAATATGAGAGCATCCTTACCAACCTATAGGAGATATAGGTTGGGGTCTGCGTCACTCTTGGTGAATTCCAAGCTCTGTAGATACCCATCAATCCTCGAGTAGCATGCCCTAGGTGCTTGCTTGAGTCTTGTTATCCCCATTTTGTGGGATAACTAAGGAGATCATGTCTCGAGGCCCTCAGGTTGCAGATATGGAGTGTCGAGAGACTACATGACTGACAATATTCACTTACACAGATGGAGACCCTTCTCACCACCACATAGGTTAGGATTTTCAGATGGCATCTACCACACCAGCTGGCTTCCAAGAGGCACTGGGCCTTGCTCCATGAGGTACAAGTCGGGTATTATGGTGAGTGTCTTTTCAATATTTGAGGCATTTGAGTATGATGTATCTTAGACTACTTTATATTTCATGACATATGCTTGGACATTATTCCTTTAGCCCTATTTCACCTTGGTGGTTGACATTGTGCCCTAGTAAGTGGTCTTCCTTGGGAATGGGTTTGCTACTAGGAACTCCCTTGAAGAGCCATTGTACCGTTCCCAACCATACTTACCTACTTTCCATCACTTAAACCCCCCATTTCCTTATCTCTTGGGATTTTAGGGTGTATTGACCCAAGAAGGGGTTGTCCCTCATTCTATGGGAAGAAGGGGTTGAAGGCCTATAGGGATTGTTGTTGGCTAAAAAAGATAAGAGCCTATATATAAACCTTCTAGATGCTTCACCTAGGGATCCCCCAAGAAAGCAATGAAACGCTTCTCTGTAAGAAAAGGGGGACCCACAAGAATTAATGATAGAATACCTAGGGGGTTAGTTGGAGGATAGGAGGTCTCATCACGAGTCGACCTATCATGATCATGGGTATCTAGTGGTATGACATGACCATCATCTGGCCACCAAGCCAAGGTAGTGGCTCTTAGTTGCACAACTGAGAGAAAGAGGGTCTCATCACAAGCCAACCTTCTCATTTCCTCAAGGTATTTGTGAGTGACACTGTCATTATCTGGACACCACGCTAGGACAGTGGCCTTCAACTCGTCCTTAAAACATGAAAGAAAGAAAGAATGGAAAAACGATGGGCTTGGAAAAATTGCATTGCAAACGAAGGTGCCACACACCCTCTACAAAGGCATCCATGAATGAGACATTACAACCCCTTGTATGTCATGAACCCCATGCCCATTGAGTCTTGGTCCTTAACCACTTCATCCACTTTACATGGCTTAGAGATTTATCACTTGGAAAACACTCCTTGACCTAGGGAAAGATCTACCCAATAGGACACCTCGTCAACCCTCCCATATCCAAACTTGGCAAGTCGCATAATGTCTTTGAGCACTTACTTGTTTGACAGGGTAATCTTTGATGCACATGCTTAGGTGGCTCGTTTATTGATTTGATTTACTCATCATGATATTTTGACTTGAGATCCTTGGAGGGCGTGCTTATTTGTCTTTGCATGACCTAGTTGGTGGACAATTTTGGAGGAACAAGCCTAGCTTGGGCTTCCATGGGGCTTGAAGCCCATAGGTTGGATGCCAAGGGCATGCATGTCGAATGAGAGAGACATACCTTCGGAGGCTTAGAAGACATTATGGACGACGTGACCTAGCTCTTGCATGCCAAACGTTTTGCCTAGGGGAGGCAAAACATCACCTTTGGAGGCTTGATGTCATGCTTGGAGGGCTTGAGGTGGTGATGAGTACACATGGCATGTTTTGAAGGAAGGAACCCTTGGATCGTTAAATAGAAGGTTGGATTGGAGACACATGGCCTTTGGAGGCCCAACCCTACATCTCCAACTCAATGTTTGACATAAAAGTGCCAAAACGTCCCTCCTAAAGGGGCGACGTCACCTTAAGTTAGGGTTTCCTTTTGTGTAAAAGTGAATTTTAAGTGAATTGTTTAATATTATTTGGTTGTAAGGGGTAAGATAAGGGTTGTGGACCCCTTGTCTTATGTTTTACCCTTGCTAATGTGGACAAGCTATGTTAGTGACATTTTGTATAAATAGAGATCATAAGATCTCATTTTAGAATCATAACTCTCCCATTGTGAGAAGTATTGGATTGAAATTTTCTCTATCTTTGGCTAGTTTCTCTCTTGTGCTCTTTTGTATGGCTACATTCTTTGCTATTGTGGTGGTTTATCTTAGCATTTTCCTTGAATTGGTAAGGTTTTTTTGCATTGTATTATCATTTGTGTTCAAGACAAGGTTTTTTTGCATTGTATTATCATTTGTGTTCAAGATAAGATTATTTTGCTAGAGCTAGGTGGGAAGTATAAGGGCATACACCCCCACTTTAGCCTCCATCATTTTATGCTTAAGCTTTATTGGTTTAACAAGGGTTTGCTAAGAGAAGTATAAGTGCATACACCCTCTTAGTCTAAACCCTAGCTAGGGATACTTGCCTTAGGAATTAAGAGGATTTACACCCCCAAGGAGGTAGTACCTCTAGCTCATTCTTTGCTTGACTCCATTAACCCAATCATTAAAGACACTAATCATTACTTGTTGCATTGGAGAAATAAATTGTCGCCTTGGTAAACGTGAAATTTTCAAGTTTTGAAGTTGTTCCTTGAGCCTTTTGCTCTCTTGCCTCATTGAAGCGTCTCCTTTCAACCATTAATTTCTGATGCTGTTACAGAACTAACCTACAGCCATTAGGGCTGCAGAAAACTAACTCTCTAACCCCTCGTAACTCCTAAACTAACCCTAGGAATTGGCTACAATTTTTCCCTAACTCTCTACTAACCCTAGCGCACTTATTGAGCTAGTTAGAAGTGGATTTCAGTGGCTGATTTTTCTGCTATAAAGCTTGGTTTGCTACAGCCATAAGGCTGATAAATATCATTGCAGTAAGCTTTTGTTTCAGCCTTGCTTTGGTGCTAGAATATTGCTTTATCATTCGTCGAGTTAAGCTAGCTTTCACTTGCTTGTCTTTTTCTTATTCAATCATATTTTTAGCACTTATTTTGTAGTCTTTACTATCTTTTATGAGCTGATATATATCGTTTACTTTTGCTGCAATTAGGGACACAAGCTTAACCTACTTGTCCAACTAACATATTACAAGCATCCTTGGTTTTCATTGTGTCTCGGGCAGGTACTTTACTCTCGACAGGTCACTTAACCCTTCCCAAGACTCTTTTCCAAGATATTCATACCATTTAAAATTGACCTCTAGGGACATCCATTTATACTTATCATTTTCCATCTCAATTCCCCCTAGGGTCACTGGGATTCCCCCGTTGAGGTGACTACCTCACCTTTAAAGTGACGGGAGCACCTGCCTAAGGTGATAGTGGGTAGGTTCTCTTTAAGTTGTCGCCAATTGGTGGTTGGGTCGGGATTTTCCCAACCTACAACTCGTGCGATAACATTTTGGCGCCGTTGTTGGGGAGGATTTTGAATCCTCTTCGGAACCCTAACGACACTTTGACAAGCTATCTTGAAGCCTTTACCCTAGCTTGCCTGGCGACTCCACCCAAGGGACGTTCCCTTTCCACCATTCGTGATGAGCTCCTCTTGAAGCTCATCTAGCGACTCCACCTTCCCAGAACCTTTCCTCTTCCAAATGTTTTCCCCTTGGAAGGTTCAAGCCTTCTAAGGTCTACCAAAGAAGGCCTCCCCTCAAGTCTCCCATTGTCAAAAACCTCTTCCACGCTACTCTTCCCCTTGCTCCAATGGTTTACCCTTGGGCAAAGGACCTCTATAAACCCCTTAACATGTCCACCATCCAAGGATACCCCAATACAATGCCAAAAGAGTCTAACAAGTGGTTCTCAAAGTTCCCAGGAAACAATGTAGTGACCATTGAGGATCATCTTTATGTCATGGGTCGAGACATGGACAATCTAGGTGTTGAACTTGAGGATGTAGCCATGAAATTATTTTCCTCATCATTGACTGAAGAAGTTCTTCAATGGTTTAGAGGCCTCCTTGATAATCATCTCACATCCTATGAAGCGTTTGCCAACTTATTTGAGAGCAGATGGTCAACAAAGACATATGATGGGACGCTTGGAGCTCAATTCAATCAGATAAAGAAAAAGGAGAATGAGACAATGAAGGAATTCAATACTAGATTTGACAGGTTGTACAACCAGATTCCAACAGAATTCCATCCTACAGCCTCATCAGTTCGTCTCCTTTATATGAACCCTTTTGAAGGGCAATTTCGCTTCATTTTGAAAGATAAGAAGCCCACATTGTTGGCACATGCCAAAGAGTACAGTACTGACATTGAAGAGAATCTCCTTGATTCAAGGGTGGAACCTTTTCAGTACCCTCGTGTCAAGGCAGAAGAAAAGACTAAGGTTTCCAACAATAGTGTTCCTGATCCGATTGCCTTCTTGACTCAGAAGATAGATCAGATGAGTACTCAGTTTACCCAGGTGCATAATCAAATTATGGGATGTTTGACTACTGTAGAGAGGAATCAATCTGCTCCCAGACCTCAGTTTGTGACAGTGTTGAAAAAGCCTGAGATTTTTTGCGACTTTTTAAAAAAAGCGCGACTTTTTTCGGCCGATGAAAAATCGGCTAGAAAAAATTGCGATTTTTTCTAATTTGAAAAAGTCAGGACTTTAATAAAAGTTGCGACTTTTAGGAAAAAGTGGGACTTTTTCATAAAAGTTGTGGCCAATTAGTGGAAATCATCCTCATAAAGCATATTTTTTGAATTTTTTTTGTCATTTTTGTTTGTTGTTGTTGGAGAAGGAAGGAGAAGGACTTGACTCAATCAAGTAGGTACTAGACCCCACCAACATGCAAGATTGATTTTTTTTTTAAAAGGGTTTGACCAAAAGCGCTGGCAATTAATGGTTTATTTAAATCTTTATCTTTCTTTTTTATCCTTTTACCTAAATTTTTAACATTACCATTAATTGTTTCAGGATGTTTGAGAGTGGTTTCAACCTCATTGGACTTGATATGGGGAAAGTAGAATTCATATCCCATTCAAAATCCAACAGACTTAACAATTTTCAATATTTCAGGGTTGGTAGGATTGCAACATTTTCATTGGATTATATCACGTATGAGGGTATGGGATTGGCATTTAATCAAGAGCACCAAGCCCTTTATGTACCTCGATGTTGGTGGCATTGATTGTTGAACTCCTCTAACATGGCTTTAGCAGAAATGTACCTTTCACTCAAACCAAAATCATTCATTAGGCATGTTAAGATTTTTCTACCATACTATAAGGCTTCAATTAGGTGGTTTCATCAAAATTGGGAGGTGTTCACTGATGTCTCTAGAAGATCAAGGTAGAAGCAAAGATTGATACTAATGATGAGGATCCGGATATAAGCAATGGTGGAACATTGCTTGTCATTTAAATGTTTTTGCTCATTTATTCATAATGCTTTCTTGGAGGAGGGTGCCAAACCAGTTATCCCCACACCTTATAGACATCCTAAGAAATACAAGGATGAGATAGAAAAAACCATCAAGGAGTTGTTGGACATGGACCACATTTGGCCAAGCTCTAGCCCATTTGCATCCTCTGTGGTATTGGTGAAGAAGAAAGACGGTACTATGTGCATGGCATTGATTACAGGGCCTTCAACAAGAAAACCATAGAGAACAGGTACCCCATTCCTCGGATAGATGAGCTATTGGATGAGTTGCATTGCACAATCTACTTCATCAAGATTGACTTGCGCTCTGGTTATCATCAGATCAAGATGAGGAAACAAGATGTGCCCAAGACAACTTTCAGATGTCATTATGGTCAGTATGAGTTCCTTGTTATGCCTTTTGGGTTGACCAATGTGCCAACCACTTTTCAGTCATGCATGAATCATGTCTTCAACAAACAACTGAGGAAATTTCTACTAGTCTTCTTTGATGACTTGCTGATCTATAGTAGAACATGGGAAGACCACCTTAGGCATGTAGATGAAATCTTAAGCATCATGGAGGAACAATCCTTATATGCTAAAGAATCAAAATGTGAGTTTGGGATGACTGAAGTCCTTTATTTGGGACATATCATTGGAGAAAAAGGCGTACAAGTGCACCAAGAAAAAATCCAAGCCATACTTGATTGACCAATACCCAAAACACTTAAAGATCTTAAGGGATTCCTTGGCATTTGCAGTTATTACAGGAGGTTTGTCAAGGGGTTCTGTCAACTTTGCGCAACATTGACAGATTTGACCAGAAAGGGCACATTCAAGTGGAGCCATGAGGCACAGATAACATTTGACAGGATGAAGAAGGTAATGAGCACTTGTCCAGTTCTCTCTTTACCAGATTTTTCTCAGCCATTCATTTTGGAGTGTGATGCATCAGGAGAGGGAATTGGAGCAGTTCTTATGCAGAATAGGCATCCCATTTTCTATGAGAGCCGAAAGTTGAGAGGGCCTGAGCTACTGTATACCATATATAACAGTGTCAAGTACTTCTTAGAACAAAAAGACCTCAATGAGAGACAACAAAAATGAGTGAGCAAGATCTAGGCCTACGACTTTGACATAGAATTTGTCAAAGGGAAGAACAATGTAGTTGTTGATGCTCTGTCTAGAAGACCCTCAGTTTATGCCATGACAGACATATCAGTTGATTGGAAGGTGCACTGGTTGGTGGAGTATTCCAAAAACAGGTTTGCATGTGAGTTGATGGATGGACAGGTGCAAGATGACAGCTACAGGATCATAGATGACATCATATACTATAAGGGCCGAATCTTCTTGGTTCCTGAATCATTGTTGAAGGTGAAGGTGTTGCAGGCATTTCATGACTCACCCTTAGCAGGGCATCAAGGGTTCATCAAGACATATAGGCAGGTAAGGAAAGGTTCGCATGGAAGGGTATGAAGGAGGATGTCATGCGCCACGTCAGAGAATGTACCACTTTCCAGGAAAACAAGGATGAGCACACCTACCCAGCAGGTCTATTGCAACCACTTCCTATTCTAGAGCACAAGTGGGAAAGTATTTCCATGGATTTCATTACAGGGTTGCCCAAGACACAGGGCAAGGATTGCATCTTTGTGGTGGTGGATCGATTAACCAAGTTTGCTCATTTTTTTTCCATTTCCATTGATTACAGTGCATCACAAGTGGGTGAATTGTTCTTTAGGGAGGTCTTCTGGTTGCATGGGTTACCCAAAACCATTGTGAGTGACAGAGACAGTAGATTTATGAGCACCTTTTGGCAGGAATTGATCAGGCTAGTGGGCACAACGTTAACTCCCAGCACTAGCTATCACCCCCAAATAGATGGAAAAACAGAGATAGTCAACAAGTGGTTGGAGGGGTATCTCATGAATTATGTGTTAGGACAACAAAAAACATGGGTTAAGTGGCTACACTTGGGTGAGTATTTGCTACAACACCACTTACCACATGTCCATTGGTATGTCTCCTTTCCGAGCTCTATATAGTTATGACCCCCTCACTTTTGTGGAGATTGAATTTGGAGACAACAGAGCACCCATGGTACAGGATTGAATCCAAATGAGCCAGGACATACTGAGAGAGCTTAAGGATCACTTACAAAGGGCACAAAATCAGCAAAAAGTACAGGTAGATAAACACAGGGTGGAGCATACTTTTGAGGTAGGGGACCTCGTTTATTTGAGGCTCCAACCGTATAGGAAAGGAACCATAAAGAAGAATGGCACTAAGAAACTCAAACTAGGTTTCTATAGGCCGTACAGGGTGAAGAGGAAGGTGGGAACAATTACATACGAGCTTGAGTTACCACAAGAAAGAAAAATACATAACATTTTCCATGTGTCATGCTTAAAAAGGGCAATAGGACAACACATCATGGTTAATAAAGGGCTACCTCCAGTAGATGAGGAAGGACGATTGATTTTGATACCTGAGGAGATTTTGGAGGTCAGAGAGAGGAGATTGAGGAATAGAAACATCAAGGAATACTTGGTCAAATGGAAGAATTTTCCCATAAAGGATGCTACTTGGGAAGGTGAACAAGCTCTACATAAGACAGGATCATAATTGCTTGTGGGCAAGCGATTTCCAGTAGGGGAGACTATAATGTACCCCTCCTCTTGATAGAGGCTTGGAAAGACTCAGTAGTCTAGATGTCCCCTCTAGACTATAGTCTCATGAGAAAAAGGGGACTAAGAGGCACCAAAGTAATCGCTATGAAGATAAATATTATATTATTAAAGTGACTTTGGGAAAAGGGAAAATTACATTAAGTGACTAATGTGAGGAAAAGTGAAGCAAATAACTTTAGGAGCCAAGCAAATAATTTAAGTGGAAATTAGACACTGGAGTATAAAAGAAAAAAGGACGACGCCTCACTCCACATTCTGGTCATTTTTACATTTGCATCTTGAGCTCTTCAGCTTAGACGTTTTGAGGGTTTTGGGAGAACAAACCCTAGAGATCAGCAAGGAGGTGAAAGATCCCTCTGTTCATGATCCAAGCTTGGCCAAGGAGGTGAAAGATTCTTCCCTCACCATTCTATTCAGTTACAGGTTGATTGCTACATGGGAAGAAAGATGTAGTGCACAGTTTAGGAGGTTTTTTGCAGGGGGTGTGCATTGCTTGAGGAAGAGCAGTTCGATTTGAGCAGGAGAAGGGTGATTTGAGGAGGATCTCTTCCTGGGAAGATTTTGCTAGGGCTAGAGCGCCCTTTCTCACTCATTCTTGGAGTGTTTTCTCTGCATATTGATTTATTGTGAGGATGGTACAAATTTCCTGAAGGAGGGCGCACTGTTTATAGTAGATCTAGAGAGTTGGAGGGTGGGATCACTCTCAACAGTAGAAGAGACTTATCATAGGTGTTTTCCATCATCAGATCTATAGATCTACTGTCTATTTCAGTGGTTTGGAGGGTTAAACAGAAGAGGCCGAAATTCCTAGTGCACAACTAGCCAGGAAGTGTGCAACTCAGCCAGATTTGGAAGTAAGTATCTAGAAGGGAAATAAATTGATCTTGTTCATCTCTGCATGCAGCCATTGGAGATCCTGGAGGATTTCATCTTCACTTATTTTGTATCTTGGAGGTATATTCAGCCCAACTTCTATATTTTATCCATATCATTCCAGATCTGTAGATCTTATGTAAGGAGGTCATCTTATTGTCTAAATAAAGGTCAGATTTGAAGTTGTTGTTCATTCTATTGTGTTGTCTCTATTGTATCTTGCTATTTTCATATGTTGTTGTGTTATCTTCATCATCCATATGCTGTAAAACCCAATAAAACACTTCTAGCGCAACTTTGAAGGCAACCTGCAAAACAATCAATAAAAATCATACAAACAGATAAAAAAAAACACCTATGTTCCTAGCAAAATCTGCTTGGTAACATTACACTCCTATTGTAATTGTGTTTGATCAAGCTGTTCCTAGACCACTACTGGGACAGGCAAGGATGAAATCTCCTGTTGATTGATCTCCACTTGGTTAACCTGTGGTTCCTCATCATTTTGAAAATTTTCATCTTCACTAATGAGAGGAGCCAATGAACACTCCTGAGTATTCAAATCTTCACCTTCATCTTCTTGGAACTTTGCATGTGACTCAAATGGTGCAATTATTGGTTCCGGATCATATAAAATTGGGCTATCACCCTCCTATTCATTTATGAGAACTTGATACAGTGCAAGTTGTACTTCATCTTCAATAACACAAACTTCTTGCACTTTTGTAACAACCAATGGTTGAAGATCATTGAGTGGAGTTACCTTCACTGGTTGGTCTGGGACATGGATCAGAGGGAGTTCACAGGCTGCAAGATAATTTCTTTCTAATTTGATAGTGGCAGCTTGCGCTTCCTGTAGATTTTGGGGGTCTTCATTCATGAGAAAAATACCAAAAATACCATCAAATGCCTCAAGATAAAAAATCAAAGCAACAACTTTGTTAGGCCTTACTCTCTTAGGAATTCGATTGTAAAATTTGGAAAAATGAGCGTTAAATTGGAAAACAGTTTCACTTTCCTGCTTCTTAATAATTGAAAAAACTGTGCATAAGAAGAAAATGTCATGTGTATTTGCCCATCTCTCAGTGAATTTCTCCTGGAAGGAATCCCATCCATCAATGGAAGCATCAGGAAGGGACTTGTACCATGCTCGTGCCTCCCCCTCGAGGGTCGACACAAACATCCTCATCACCACATCCTCATGTTCCACATCAAAATTGCCCACTACTTGCAAAAATTTAGAAGTGATCCTCAACTGATTCTCCCAACCTCCCTGCAAACAAAGGTACGCGTTTAAACCATTTATGAGCACTCATGAGGATAATTTGGGAATGCAACAAAACTTAGTGGGTCAAAGGCAAAAAATCTCCACCTCATTGGTGGCCTCACAATTGCATCCATATTGTTAGTCTCAGATAGAAAAAAACACAACTACCCTACTACTAGCTCAAGATGGAAATAAAATGAAAGATGATGATGTAAAAGATGCACTCACCATAGTGTTCGTCGGAAATAACCTACCAAAGAACTCGATATGCTTACCAACTTCAAGAAGAGTTCTTGGTGAAAGAAAAGTCTTGTTCCGGGAAAAGATATTAAAGTTTGTTCAAACTCAGAACTAGAACTTGTGAGGGAATCGAAATCGAAAGATCTTCTTGTGTAAGTCCCTTGTGGAGTCACCAGGTGAGTTAGAAAAAGTAAAGCAATTCAAATAAAAACTCACCGATGTCATTGTCACCAAGGCTGTCATTCCCCAACAATGACGCCAATTTGTTAGCACACTTTTCCACCCTCCAATTGACCCGATAAATCTGATATTTCAGCGATGACAAAATGGCTAATTAAAGGAGTAAAGCCCCAAATTTCCACGGGCTAGATCCCTCTTCATTTGGGCTGGTGCTTGCAAGCCTTAGGGGGGGAGTCCCTAGGGTGATTTGCCACTATCCTAAAGTCTGATTTTCTGCAAAATAAGACAAAAAACAGCGGCTGTAATGTCTTGGCCAGTGTGTTAATTCTGTCCAAGATGTGGGGAAAAAGATAGTTTTTAGATTGGAGGAATCCTGCAGGGTTAGCACACAAAATATAGACGAGAAATAGAGAAAGAAACTGCTCAAAAGATCAATATAAATCACAATGAACAAGGAAAACGACTAATCTAATTTCAAAAATTCATGAAATACCATCAAGAAATAAGGTTAGAACACAAATACAAAATTTCTTTATTGATAGGCTTGCAAGAGGGTTGGTTGCACCACAATTGACAAGTCCACAACAGGTACAATGATCACTTTGCTCAAAGAAGAGTAACTAGACTAAGAATGAGAGAGAAGAATGAGAGAAGGAAAGTATGCTAGCTGCTGCAATAATCCGACCAATAACCAATGAAGACCATCCAATATATAGGAGAGGAGTGTGAAGAAAATAAGAGTTAATGCGCATGAGGGAATAAGTGTGAGCGAGAAATTTAAGAATTAATGCGCATGAGGGAATAAGTGCGAGTGAGAAATTTAGGAATTAATGTGCATGAGGGAATAAGTGTGAGTGAGTAATGCACATGGGTGAGTTATGAGTGAGAGTGTATGTGCATGGGTGTTAAATAATGGCTAAGATGCATAGAGGATAATTTTAGCTTTCCAATGCATGCTAGATTGCTAAATGTGGCCAAGGGATGAGGGAGTTATGAGTTAAAGGGAAATTTGCCCTATTTTTTAGGGATTTCCTGAATTTAGAAATTTTGCGTTTAAAAGCAATTTAGGGAGAATTTTTAGAAATTGATTGCATGGAAAGTGAGAGGAATAGAGTGAGAAAAATTAGCCTTGAGTGGCTAAAATTTCACCAGAAAATGCCACCTCACCCATTTTTATGATTACAACTGCGTGAGACATCCTCTAGGACACAGACTGAGTGAGTCAACCTGAGAGAAAGCCCATGAGTTGGGTGTGTGGTTCCTCTCTAAGACAGAGAAGGAACATTGTGTGCCCTTGTGTGGGGTGAGAAAGGCCATGAGTTGGGTGTGTGGTTCCTCTCTGAGACGAAGATGGAATGTTGTGTACCCCTGTGAGGGGTGAAGGAGCCCATGTGATGGGTTTACTGTTCTCCTCTGTGTAGAGAGTTGAGATGATACTCCAGATGATTCTCCTATGTAACGCAGTAAGAAAGAAGATATGCTGAGTTGGATGTGCCTGTGGCTGAGCACAGGTGAACATGTGGAAAAGCCCATGAGTTGGGTGCATCTTTCTGAGACAGAGATGAAACGATGTATTAGCCTCCTCTGTGCAGAGAGTTGAGATGATGTGGTACTCCAGATGATTCTCCTATGTAACGCAATGAGAATGAAGATCTGATGAGCTAGACGTGCCTGTGGATGAGCATAGGTGAACGTGATCCCAGTGGCTGAGCACTAGTGAGTGTGGTTCTCCTGTGAGACACAGTGAGATAGAGATGTGGACATCGCTGTGGCTGAGCACAGATGGATGTGCCCCTAATGGCTGAGCACTAGTGGGTGTATGAGATCCCTTGCTATATTGTACAAGAGTCAGACTTACCTGTAACCCTATTTGTGATGTAAAGGGTACAGGTCGGCTCCACCATAATGTAAAAGATAATTAATATGGTAATTATTAATTATATTTTGAGTTATTGAGGTCGGCCCTATCGTGCCAATAGGCACATCATTTGATGTGATAAGTCTTATATAAATAAAGGTGAATCCCCATTGAGGAAACACACTTATCATTGTGTCATCTCATGATTTCAGAAGTTGTGGTCTGAAATTATGAGAATTACAGCACCCTCTTGTGTGCTAGGTTT
>SNQJ01S0001002.1:226913-257464 GCA_010110895.2 Picea sitchensis | reverse complement strand
TTTGGTCAAGGACAGGGATTTGAGGATTAAGTTTGGGTCTTGAACCTCGTTGGTACTTCCGGCTAAGTTTATTTGGGCCAGGTTTCTGAATAATTCTTCTTTCTTTGATATGGCTTGTTCACATGATTCGACAATGAGCTGCAGGTTCTTAACTTTCTTTTGCTTGCATGCTTTTAATTGTTTGATCCGTTTTGGGGAGAGGAGATCCTCTTGTCTTCTTTTCAGATCCGAGTTGTTGATGGCATGGTTGGAAAAAGGGGTCACCATTTGTTCATAGAAACTTTCTTCATTTTTTAAATTCGTCTACAAATGTCTGTGAAAATCATGTTACCCGGACTTTAGTAATTAGTTGCATTCTTTTCGTGATGTTCTTCTCTACAAAGGCTCTATAGGATGTGAGGAGGCTGGAGGATCCTTTTAACTTGGTTGCAAGGGTAGCAGGGATAGTTTTTGCTAAAGGACTAGAAAACACTAGGGTAGCAATGAAATCCTCCTCCAATTCCTTGATTTAGTCATTTAGTCTGGCATTCTCCGCTTCAATTCCTCCAATGGAATCATCAAGAGCATCAGCGGTTGCGTGGTGAAATCATGAGATTTGGGACGGCTGCATTTTCCTAAAGTTAATCTATGTACGAGATTTTCCTTTCTTATTTGTTACATCTCTCTTATTTGTTACATCTCTCTTTGTGTACAAAATGCAACATGGAAGTACATCACAATAATAGATACCAATGTTCCACCAAGTTTTTGGGACAGAGGAGCACGAGAGTGGGAAGATGCACATGGGGGACGTGTGGGAGCACCCCCAAATTTTAGGGAAATTCAGGGGGGGCGAGGGGACATCAGGGTCCCTAGAATAGGGTTCCCCACCTCTAAAATTATAATAATAATAATGATGATGATAAAATCTTTATAATTCATCCCATGCAAATTCATCATTGTGCAATCCAATGGAAACTCTATAATCCTACCATTCCTAAAATTATGAAAATTATTAAGTCCGTTGAATTCTAAATGGGACATGAAATTATACTTTATTCATATGAAGTATGATGAGGTCAAAACCACTCTCAAATATCCTGAAACAATTAATGGTAATGTTAAAATTTAAGTAAAATAAAAAGGTAAGATAAACGAGAATGTGGAAAAGGTAAGATAAAGAAGAATGTCAACTTTGACTTTAAGAATTTAACATTACCATTAATTACTAAGGTCACAAACTAGTGCAGGAGCATCGCTAACAAAGCACAAGCGGAGGAGAGCTAGGCACACTAGTGCACATTTTGAAGAAATTTAAATTCTGAAGAGAGTGTATCACACAAATATTTTGAAATGAATTGTAATTAAAGAACATCTTAAATGTTGTATAGCTGGATAATTTCATAAGGACATTGGAGAATGTAATTTCTTTTAATGAAGTTGAGTGCAGTACAGATTTGATGTATTCGATTTGATCTGTCTGTCACAAATATTTATTGTAATAAATAATATTAGTAGTTGATAGCTTTTAATTCGATGGGATAGATTTAGAGTAGTTGGAGGGAAGAGCTCGAAGAGCCCTCTTGTATATAGCTTTGTATTGTTTCCCAGTAGAGGTTGTCGATAGACTGCATATAGTTGTTGTAGAATATATTGGCACAGTGTATGAACATATGTATATTTCAGTTGAATGAATATAACAGAGGACCATTATCCCAAATTCGTGGTGTTGATGCGTCTATCTGAATGAATGAATGGTAGACTTTCTGTTTGTTTGGACTTCTCTATTATTTCGTGTTCTTGTGTTTATGCATGCATTTACATGGCTAGATGTATGAATCTGTGAAGTTTTAAATAAGTTTCAATTGTTTCTCTTCTACGAGCAAGTGCAAGAGTTAATAGTGTATGCAAGGAGTGTGTTGATAGAGTCTATCTCGACTCATAAGCTCAGAAGAGATAGCGTGAACCTTATGCGTGCAAGGAGTGCATGGTGTCTGCAAGGTATGTGTGACAAAGCCCATTTTGGCTCAGGAAGTTTTGAAGAGATATCTTGAAGGGACTTGTCGGCAAGGAGTGCGTGGCTGAGTCTTTTGACTTAGAAGTTGAGGAGGAATAGTGAACCCCACCCACAGAGTGACTGGATTTCATAGGAGAACGTTTTGCAAGGCGTGCACAGACTGAAATTCGACTAAGTGTCGAAAGGAGTATTCTAAGGAGACAAAACGTCAAGGAAGAACAAGCTCAGGAGGGAGAACAATGAGAGATCTTCAAGGGAAGAGTCCTTTGAGATTTTCCAATTAGCAAAGCGAGATCCATCCAGGAGGGACTGGAATCGTTCCATATCGCCAGATCTGGGAGGAGTTGCACGAAGGTTAGTCATGAGGTATTTTGGAGGTCAGAGTTCATGACACTTCAAGGTATTGAAAGGTGAGATCGTCAAAGTCGCGAGCTCGCAAGGTGAATCTTAATGGTTGGCTGCGAGAAGGCACGTGGAAGCAGATTAAATATTTTGGGAGTTAGAGKTCAGGAGGAAATAGGTGTGGAGTGAGAGAAGTTTCGCGAAKTCGTGAAACCTGAAGTAMAGATGGACTATTAGATCCATGGATACGCGTGGCAGAGATCTGTGAATTTGGAAGAAGTTGTTTCGGAAGGAAACAGAAGAGGAGGTTGAAATATTTCCAGAGCCCGAAGTGGTGAAGTGTTGGCCCGAGGTTATATCCTGCGGCCATGTTAAGGGGAAGGAGTCTAGCGCGAGACTAGAACCCATAACCGGTGTTTCCAAGCACCAAAGAGCGAAGTTGCAAGGAGTCTGAACTTGTAGGCGACATCAAGGGGACCTATGTGAGTGTATTAATTACTCAAGGTCTATAAAGGCCTGAAGAACCAATTTGGTTCGAGGAATTTAAAGATCTGAGACCGGGAGGTTGCAGAATCCACAAGAGGGAAGGGGGTTGCACCATCAAGTGGTATCAGAGCAGACACATAATTGATTTAAGTAGGAAAAGGAGACATAGAAGTAGGTTGATATCATCGAGCGGTATCAAATACATAAACACAACGCCGTCTAGGAGACGTGCAGAGCCGCCTGTAGAAAATAGAGCTATGGAAAGGGAGATGAGAGAAATCAGAGCAAGGTTAGATGCTATGGAGACAGCACGGAGGAGAGAACCTGATGCTAGAGATGTCAGTGATGCAGATAATGAAGAAGTGGAAGTTGAAGAAGTTGTAGCAGAGGATGTTGTGGAAGAGCGCTTGCTGAAAGAGGTTGTCAAGTTGGGAGCTAGAGCAAAGATAGACATCCCAATGTATGAAGGTAATTTAGATGTCAAAGAATTGTTTGACTGGATACGAGCAATGGAAAAGTATTTCGACTATGAAGATGTCGATGAGGGAAAAAAGCTTAAACATGTTGTCACCAGGTTGAAAGGACATGCAACACTGTGGTGGGATGAACTGCAAGTTGACAGGAGAAGCAAAGGAAAACAAAAGATTAAGAGTTGGGATCAAATGGTATCCAAGCTAAAGGCGAAATTCATACCCAAGGACTACCAGATAAATCTGTTCATGAGATTGCAAAACCTGAGACAAAAAGGGATGACTGTGAAGGAGTACACAAAGGAGTTCTACATACTGAACATCAGGGATGGACAAAAAGAGAGAGATGAGGAAAAAGTTTCCAGGTACATCAACGACCTAAGATATGAAATCCAAGACGAGATCAACATGATGATAGTGAGAACAGTAGAGGATGCGTACCAAATTGCGCTAAAAGCAAAGGAGAAGTTGGCCAGAAAGAAAAGTCAACAAAACAGAGGTAGAAGCTTGAACAGAGGCAAAGGAGTTTCCCATGACAAGACTCAGAAGCCCAAAAGCGAGGCGTAGAAACCACACAGTCACTCTGAGAGAGGAGGAAGTTCCTGAGGAAGGCAGAGTGGTGGTAGAAACTATTTTCCTAAAGAAAGAGGAAGAAGTAGAGGAGGAAAGATAAAGTGTTATGCATGTGGAAAGGTAGGACACATGTCTTGGGAATGTCCTGAGAGGAAGAAAGAATAAGGTGAAGCTCACATTTCGGAAGAGCGGAAGAAAGATGTTGAGGCAGAAGGCGCAGAAGATGGGAGATCTTTGATGATGAAGAAAGTTCTCTTAAAGCCAGAGCCAAAGGTTGAAAAGTCGGTGCAAAGGAACAGTTTGTTCAGGACAACTTGCAAGACTAAAGACAATGTATGCAAGGTGATCATTGAGAGTGGGACCATTGATAACTTAGTATCCACAGAGATGGTGGAGAAATTGGATCTGGAGACGACTGTACATCCGACGCCATATAAAGTCTCATGGATGCAGAAAGGTCATCAAGTAACAGTCACTAAACAATGCCTGGTTGAATTTAAAATAGGAGGATACAGAGATGAAATTCTATGTGATGTGATTCCCATGGATGTATGTCATGTTTTGTTGGGAAGACCATGGTAGTATGACAAGAATTTCATTCACGATGGGAGAAGAAATACTTATACCTTGGAGAAGAATGGTAGGACACATATGTTGTTGCCAATTGAAGAGTAGAAAGTGAAGGATGAAGCCAACACGAGCATACTTCTCATGAGTGGGAAGGAACTCCTGAGTGAATTAAAGAAAGAACAGGAGATGCATTTTGCGGTAGTGAGGAAGTCGAAAGTTATCCTTACAAGTTCTTCTATGGAGGATTTTCCTGAGGAAATTCAGGAGTTGTTGGAAAATTTTACTGACATAGTAGTGGATGAGTTGTCGAGCTCATTGCCACCTATCAGAAGTATCAGCCATTACATTGACTTGATACCGAGAGCAATTCTGCCAAACAAAGAAGCATACAGACTGACACCTCAAGAGAATAAGGAGGTGAAAAGACAGGTTCATGATTTGTTAGACAAAGTTTGGTCAGAGAAAGCTTGAGTCCATGCGCAGTACCAACTGTGTTGAGTCCGAAGAAGGATGGAGGATGGAGAATGTGTACAGACTCAAGGGCCATAAATAAGATCACCATTAGGTAAATATTTACATTATCGAGGATGGATGACTTAATAGATTGTTTGACTGGAGAAAACTATTTTTCAAAAATAGATTTGAAAAGTGGATATCACCAGATAAGGATGAGGGAAGGTGATGAGTGGAAAACAACCTTCAAGACAAATGAGGGATTGTATGAATGGATTGTTATGTCGTTTGTCTTAACAAATGCCCCGAGTAATTTTATGAGGTTGATGAATGAACTGTTGAAATATTTTATTGGGAAGTTTGTGATCGTATATCTAGATGATATACTAGTCTTCAGTAAAACTGAGGAAGAGCATCTAAGGCACTTAGCATTAGTGATGAAGAGGTTGCAGCGAGAGAAGTTGTTGATCAATTTAAAGAAACCCTCTTTCATGAAGACAGAGTTCATTTATTTGGGTTTTGTGATCTCTTCGAATTAATTGAAGATGGATCCCGAGAAGGTGAAAGCAATCAGAGAATGGTCGTCACCAAGGAGTATATTTGAGGTAAGAAGCTTACATGGATTAGAAAATTTTTACCAAAAGTTCATCAGAAATTTTAGTGAGATTGGTGCACAAATGATGGATACAGTGAAGAAAAGACATAAGTCTTTCAAATGGACAGAAGGGGCTGAGAAGAGCTTCAACATATTGAAGGAGAATATAATAGAACAACTGATTCTGGTTTTTTTGGATTTCGGGAAGACATTTTAGGTGAGATGTGATGTGAGTGGAGTTGCAATTAGAGCGGTCTTGAGACAAGATAATAGGCATGTTGTGTATTTCAGTGAGAAGTTGAACGATGCTAAGAGAAAATACTCCACATATGATAAAGAGTTCTATGCCATAATTCAAGCCTTGAAGAAATGGAGGCATTATCTCGTTCCAAAGGAGTTTGTTTTGTATAGCGATAATCAGGCTTTACAATTCATAACCAAACAAGAGAAGTTAAACCAGAGACATGTCAAATGGATAGAGTTTATGAAAAATTTCACTTTTGTCATCAAACATGTTTATGGTAATGCTAACAAGGTTGTTGATGCATTGAGTAGGAGGTGTCTGATTCTGTAGAAATTTCAAGTGAAGAACTTGGGATTTGAACACCTTAAGGAAATGTATCATGATGATCCAGATTTCAAGGAAGCATATGAATCATGTGTGAATCCTATGCTCAGAGACAGAATCCAGTGGGTCGAATATCTGATTGAGGATGGGTTGTTGTTCAAAGGATGTCAGTTGTGCATACCAAAGTGTTTGATGAGGGAGAATTTGTTAAAGGAAAAGCATAGTGGAGGTCTAGCCGAACATTTCGGCCATGACAAAATGTTTGCACAGTTGAACGATTCATATTATTGGCCAGGTATGAGAGCAGAGGTGAAAAGGTTTGTGAACAGAACTATCCTTTAGTTCTGCATATCACCCTCAAACAAATGGACAGACCGAAGTGGTGAATCGAAGTTTAGGAGATTTTCTGAGGAGTTTGGTCACCGAACACCATAGCCAGTGGGATCAGATTCTATCACAAGCAAAGTTTGTGTATAATGACTCAATGAACAGAAGTACCGGAAAAATTCCATTTCAAATAGTGTATGGGATGAATCCGAGGGGAGTGTCAGAGTTAAGAGATCTGGAGCAGAGCGAATTTAGAGCGTTGGAGCCGAAGACTTCGTTGCAGAAATGCAGGAGCTTCATAATCAGATCAAGGAGTAGTTGAAAAAGAGCAGTAGTGAGTATAAACGCAGAGTTGATCAACACAAAAGGAAACTTGAATCTGAAGTTAGAGATCAAGTTCTAGCACATATTAGGAAGGAGAGGTTCCCAAGAGGAACAAATAATAAACTAAAGTTGAAGAAGATAGGATCGTTCAATATCCTAAGAAAATTTGGTGAAAATGCTTATGAGATAGAGCTTCCAGAAGATGTGGGTATATTGCCCATATTCAAAATCGCAGACCTGTATCCTTACAGGGAAGATGGAACTAGAGTACCCGAAGATCAAAAGGAGATCTAGTGGAGAAAGTAGATGCTTGTAGCAAAAAAGTCGCATATGGAGCAAATCATGGATCGACGAATTGGTAAGAAGACCAGAAGGAAAACATATTTTGAATATTTAGTAAACTGGAAAGGACAACCAATAGAAGATGTCAGTTGGGTAAGTGACGCGGATATCCAGAAGCATGGAAGGTCAGTGCAGGAGCTCATGGACAGGAGTCCATGAATTTTCAGCTAGAGGAGTATGATGCAGGAGCATCGGCACCAAAGCACAAGCGGAGGATAGCTAGACGCACTATCGCACATTTTGAAGAAATTTAAATTTTGAAGAGAGCGTATCATGCAAATCTTTTGAAAGGAATTGTAATTAAAGAACATTCTAAATGTTGTAGAGATGGATAATTTCATAAGGACCTCGGAGAATGTAATTTCTTTTAATGAAGTTGAGTGCAGTACAGATTATAGATTCGATGTATTCGATCTGATATGCCTGTCACAAATAATTATTGTAATAAATATTAGTAGTTGATAGCTTTTAATTCGATAGGATGGATTTAGAGTAGTTGGAGGGAAGAGCTCGAAGAGCCCTCTTGTATAGAGCTTTTTATTGTTGCCCAGTAGAGGTTGTCGATAGACTACAGATAGTTGTTCTAGAAGATATTGGCGCAATGTATGAACATATGTATATTTCAGTTGAATGAATATAACAGAGGAGCATTGTCCTAAACACATGGTGTTGATGCATCTATCTGAATGAATGAATGGTAGACTTTCTGTTTGTTTGGAATTCTTTGTTATTTCTTGTTCTTGTGTTTATGCATGCATTTACATGGCTATATGTATGAATCTGTGAAGTTTTAAACAAGTTTCAATTGTTTCTCTTTTACGAGCAAGTGCAAGAGTGCATAGTGTCTGCAAGGAGTACGTTGACAGAGTCTATCTCGACTCCTAAGCTCAGAAGAGACAACGTGAACCTTATGCCTTCAAGGAGTGCATAGCGTCCGCAAGGTGTGCGTGACAAAGCCCATTTTGGCTCAGGAAGTTATGAAGAGATAGCTTGAAGGGAGTTGTCCGCAAGGAGTGTGTGACCGAGTCTTCTGACTTAGAAGATCAGGAGGAATAGTGAACCTCGCCCATAGAGTGGTCGGATTTTAGAGAAGAACCTGTTGCAAGGCGTGCACAGGTTGAAATTCAACTAAGTGTTGAAAGGAGTATTCTAAGGAGACAAAAGTTCAAGGAAGAACAACCTCAGGAGGGAGAACGGAGAGAGATCTTCAAAGGGAAGAGTCCTTTGAGATTTCCCATAATTAACAAAGCGAGATCCGACCAGGAGGGACTGGAATCATTCCATATCGCCAGATATGGGAGGAGTTGCATGAAGGTTAGTCATGAGGTATTTCAGAGATCGGAGTTCGAGACACTTCGAGGTATTGAAAGGTGAGATCGCCGAAGTCGCGAGCTCGCAAGGTGAATCTTAACCATTGGCTGCGAGAAGGAACGTGGCAACATATTAAAGAATCCAGGAGTTAGAGGTCCAGAGGAAATAGGTGTGGAGTGAGCGAAGTTTCACGAAGTCATGAAACCYGAAGTATAGTTGGATTGTTAGATCTAGGGAGACACATGGCAGAGATCCGTGAATTCAGAAGAAGTTTCCTCAGAAGGAAACAAAAGAGGAGGATGAAATATTTTCGGATCCCGAAGTGGCGAAGTCTTGGCCCGAGGTTATAGCCCATGGTCACGTTAAGGGGAAGGATTTTAGCGAGAGACTAAAACCCACAACTGGTGTTTCCAAGCGTTGAAGAGCAAAGTTGCAAGGAGTCCAAACTTGCAGGCGACATCAAGGGGACATGTGTGGGTGTATTAATTGCTCAAGGTCTGTTGAAGGCCCGAAGAACCAATTTGGTTCAAGGAATTTAAATATCTGAGACTGGGAGGTTGCAGAATCCCCAGAAGGGAAGGGGGTTGCACCATCAAAAACTCCTCAAATCTCTGTCCCCTATCTTTGTTATGTCTTAAACTGTTGTTGGACAAAAAATTTAGAGGAGGGGAGGGGTGGGTGTGCAGACTTCCCCCTTTTGGGGAAATGCATCCCCCACACTGGGGAAATGTTTACCCATGTGTTTCCCCGAGTTTCCCCAAAAGGGGGATGGGGGGTAACATTTTCCCATGTGCCCCTTGCTGCCAAATCGTGGGAAACGTGGGGGGTGCGTCCCTATGGAACACTGAAAAATACCCAACAATAGTGATGTATGCATCCATAAAATAAATTCTTTGTACATCAATACCAAACATCTACTTGTTTTTGAAGTTTGTATTACGAATGGAAAACACCCAACCCACCTCTTACCACTAATTCAACCTTGTAGGAAGGCAACTTTAAGATGGTGCATCAAAACCACCATAAGATACATGTCAAGCTCTACTGCATAAGCCAAAATGTTATGATTCTTAGTGCATATTAGAACATGAATATCGAGAACACAATGCAACATCAAAAGAACTCTATTATCCACCATGTTCGAGAGGGGGGGACTCCCCTAACCACTTCAAGGGGGCAACCTATAATACAAATTCCAAGGAAATATTAAATAAAAAATCCATGATTACATGAGGAGGATTATGTTGTTATTTATAACTACTCTAACTACCCTAACCCCAGTCCACCACTAGTGGACCTTGTTTAAGTACTAACATAGTGGACCTTTATTGATGACTAGGTCGCCTTTCCATTAATTAGCCACCATATATCTACTAACCTTAACTTTAATGGACCTTTACACCAATTTTATTACATAACTAGGGAGGATCATAACATACCACCTCCCTTTGAAAAACATTTCCCTCAACACTTGCAATGAAGAATTCCACTAAGTACATCCATAATCCAAGATCAAATGTACAGGTGCTAGCCCTTGCATCCAACCAATGAAAAATGAAAGTTTTGTATGGAATAGTACACTATTTGAATTGGTGGCGATGAATACTTGGAGTCAATATTGGTATAACAATCTCTAATGCATTAAACATGTAGGCTACCATGGGTTGTGTCTTGGCAACCTTTATCAAAATTATTGAAGCGACAATTTAGGTATTCTCTTCCTCCATATCATTTGGAACAACCATTGAATCCTCTATTGAAGTTGATTTTGAATGCATTGTCTCACCATTGTAAAAAAGGAGAAGACATACCTCCCATGGTTTGTATGATCGGTAAGCCATGAATAATGTTTCAATACAAATTGTTTAACATATGCTTATACTGAGAGGGGGGGTGAATCAATATAAGACACTTTTTGCTTTATTTAACCATTCATCAATCATTCATTAGCTGAGAAACAATAATCACATATATACTCAAATCACAATGCACAGAGTTTAACATGGAAACCCAATTTGGAGAAAATCATAAAACTTATCTTTATAAATTCATCTAGGCACCAGCCTATTGTTACAATATTTGCAAGCACCAACCTGTTGGAGACACCAATCCCCTCAATTAAGCACCAAATCAGCAACACGTGTAGGCATGAACCTGTGTGAAACACAACAAACTTCGTTCTATCATCTTGTAACCTTCTTCGTTACCGCAGACATAAAGCTAATCAAACTCTTCACCTTCATGTTTCATCCCTAAGACACTCTCTAGCTTTACCTCAGACTGGTGTTTCTTGTGATCCGCACACTTAGACAATTTCATATCACTTGTCTTCTTCCAACTTGCCTGCCTCCCAAATGGCCTTCTCCATCGTGCATATATAGGCACCCATCCTAGAAACCAACACGTCCCTTGCCTTGGAGCTGATACATCATTTGGAAGTTTGTCCACTTTAACTCTTGGGTAAACTTTTGCCTAATGGGCGAGCATCCCTTGGGTGAGTCAACCGAATCACTCATGCACACCCTCCCTCACCAAATCAACTCATCATTTTAGTTTGGGCATCCAAGTCATGCCCATGATCGATCATTTAACCACTCATTTGGCTAAGAATTTTCCACGCGTCTTCTTGATCAACTCTCCTTGGCGGGTTGGGCACCCAAGGTGAATGAGCTTGCCCAAATTAAGTTTTCCTACCATTCGGTTGGACCAAGCATCTTGTTTGTTGAAGTGTTCAACCAATGCCCTTCGTTAACCTGTCATTTTGGTGGAGCACCCATCGCTTCGTTCGATGGAGTGCCCATGTAGTATACTTGGAACAATTATCATAACAAACAAATATACTTCGCAAATAACTGGAACCTCAAATATAGAGCAGAAATATAATATTGATACCACAAAAAGCTTAGTTCACTTGCCTCTTCGAGGGGGCAACCTCCAAATGAGCATAGCTCTCTTACAATGATCCTCAACAACTTACAATGGAGAGATGCATTCTTTAAATACTTCTCACAACTAAAAATACCATGAGCCAATACCATGGTTTATCCCTAACTAATTTATAACATTCCACTAACCAACCTTCTAACTACTTTTGGTCCTAATAATGAGGGTTGACCACATATTATAATAACAACTAACTAATGACTAACTAAGAGGGGTTAGGGACGGATCCTAACATTCCCTCCCCCTTCAAAAGCATCATTTTCCTCAAGGTTGATGTGAAAATTGTTGCAGGATGGCGGTTGGTTCCCAAGTTGCATCCTCTGGAGATGTGTCCTTCCATTTGATCAACACTTCTTTGACAGTGTGGCCTTGTAAGTGATGCTCTCACCTGTTGAGGACAGATTCGGGTTGCGGCCAAATGGAACCTTCTTCATCAAATTTAGGTAGAATGGTTAACCCGACAATTTTGACCCACCACTTTCTTCAAACAAGAAACATGGAACATCGGGCATATTTTGGAGGCAACTGGAAGTGCAAGTTTGTAGGCAATTGGACCAATGCATTTGAAAATATGATAAGGGCCATAAATTTTGGGTGCCAATTTTTGGTGGCCCTGAGCTTTGAGTGATGTTTTCTTGTAAGGTTGAAGTTTGAGAAACACTTGATCACCCTCTTGGAAAACTATTTTGGAGCGTTGCTTGCCAGCTTGTTGCTTCATACGATTTTGGGCCATGTGGAGGTTTTCCTTTAGAGTCGCGAGGGTAAATGGCCTACCTTGTAGCTACTTGTCAATAGTTTGGACCTTTGATGTGCCTGAAAGATATGAAGTTACTGTAGGGGGTTGTTTGTCATACAACGTTTCATATGGTGTCATTTTGGTGGTTGTATGATAAGAAGTGTTGTACCACCATTATGTCAGTGGTAACCATTGCACCCACTGATGTTGTTTGATAGAAACAAAATAATGCAAGTAATTTTCCAAACACTTATTGACCACTTCATTTTGGCCATCTGTTTGTGGGTGATATGTCGTGCTCGTGTTCAATTGCATGCCCTGTAATTTGAACAATTCCTACCAAAAGGTGCTAGTGAAGGTCGGGTCATGGTTGAAGACAATGGATGTTGGCGTAAAAGGGTGTGGTAAGGCACAAAAATGTGCATACTTGGAGAGGTGGTCGACCACTACCATTACGACCAATTTGTTACCAACTTTGGGAAGGCCCACTATAAATTCCATGGAGATGTCAGTCCAAACAGAAGTTGGAATGGGTATCGGTTGGAGGGCGCCTAGGATCTTGATAGTCTCCCCTTTATGGCGTTGACAAATATCACATTCAGTGACAAAGGTGAGTATATCCTTCTTCATACCTTCTCAAAAAAGGAGCGACGAGCACGAGCATAAGTCTTTTGGAAGCCTTAGTGACCCATGAGAGCAAAAGAATGCAACTCATTTAAGATCCAGGGCTTGAGTGCTAAATCTAGAGATGGAACCAAGCGATCCTTATATCTAAGGACATTGGCTTGCCAAGTATAGATAGTGGGAGGGCTAGTGTCATCTTGAAGGCGTTGAATTATATGTGAGATAGTGGGATGGGCGAGCCATTCACACCGAACTTCATCAATCCAATGGGGGATTGGTAATGATAGAGAAAAGACAAGACCTTCATCTTCATATTGTCTAGACAACGCATCTTCCACTACATTTCCTTTTCATGTTTTATAGATGATCTCATAATCATACCCCAACATTTTGGTCAACCATTTATATTGTTTTGGAGATGACAACCTCTGCTCGAGGAATTACTTGAGACTATGGTGATCAGTTTTAATATGAAAGTGACACCCCAATAGATATGGTCGCCAAGTGTGCACAACATAGAGAATGGCCATCATTTCCTTTTTATATGTAGATTTTCCCAAATTCCGACCACTCAAAGCCTGGCTAGTGAAAGCAAGAGGTTGACCGTCCTGGGTGAGAACTGAACCAATACTAGTGCCTAAAGAATTTGATTCAACCACAAATTTTTTGTTGAAATCAGGGACTGCTAAGATGGGGGTAGTACACACGGCCTAATTCAAATCTAGGAAGGCATGTTTGGCTGCAGGGGTCCACTAAAATGCATTCTTCTTAAGAAGTTTCATCAATGGCCTGGCAATTTTTCCATAATGATGGACAAATTTCTTGTAATATCTGGTGAGGCCCAGGAAACATCGGAGGATTTTCAAGGTCTTAGGATGTGGCCAATCATGCATGGCTTGAATATTGTTGGGTTCGATGTGCACTCTGTCATGGCCAATAATTTGGCTCAAGTACTCAACCTCACTTGTTCCAAAAGAACACTTGGACTTCTTAACAAACAACTGATGGTCCCGTAACAATTGGAGTAGTTTGTCCACATGTTGAAGATGGGACTCCTAAGTGCGGCTGTAAATAAGAATGTCATCAAAGAAAACTAGAACAAACTTTAGAAGGTAGGGCTTCAAGAGTTATTCATGAGACTTTGGAAGGTAGAGGGAGAATTGCAAAGACCAAAAGGAATTACCAAGAACTCCTAATGGACTTCATGAGTTCTGAAAGCGGTCTTGGGAATATCTGCTTCCTTCATCCTAATCTGGTGATAACTGGAGCGAATATCCAATTTGGTGAAGAAACATGAACCTTGGATCTCATCCAACAGATCATCAATGACATGAATGGGAAATTTATCCTTAATGGTCAATTTATTAAGGGCGTGAAAATCTGGACACATGCACCAAGAACCCTCCTTCTTTAGAACCATTACCACGGGGGAGGGGTATGGGCTGGTACTTGGGTAAATTACCCCGACTTCCAATAATTCCTACACTAGTTTTTCTATTTCATTTTTTTTTAGCAAAGGGGTACTTGTAGGGGCGTACATTGGGGGGATGACTACTAGGAAGCATAGGAATGCGATGATCATGCTCACCCCTAGATGGGGGTAATTTTGTGGGTGTCTCAAATACCCAGTGGTGCTTGGCTAGGACGAGTTGGAGGTCATGATGGATTGTAGGGGAGGATGGCTCTTGTACCTGGATGGAATTAAATTGGGAAATCACCCCATGATGATATTTCTTCAAGAGTTTCTCCATTATGTGAGAGCTGATAATTTCTGGGGACCCCGCATGCAAGCCATGAAGGGTATATGTGTGAGCCTCTTGAGTAAATTGCATATATAATTCTTGATAATCGATGGTAATTGGTCCCAAAGTGCGCATCCATTCAACACCCAAGACAATATCACAACCACCCATGGCAATGGAAAACATGTGAGTTTTCAGGGTATAATCACCCATTTGGAGTTTAACATTCTCATAGTGCCCCCACATTTCATTACCACCATTAGCTATGAGAATTTGAAAATTTGAAACTGGTCGAATAAAACAATTGATATCCTCAACGACTTTGCGATGAATAAAATTATGGGTGTTGTTGCTATCAATCAACACTACTATCGGTCATTGTGTGATGTAACTTTTGATCTTTAATGTCTGCGGAGCAGATATACCAGCAAGAGCATGGAGAGAGATGACAGGTTCTTCCAGTTTCACAAGATATGCAACGGTGTCTAAGAGGGGCAGAGTGGGCGCAATATCCTCCGGCTCTAGGGCCTCATTTGGCATTTGGTCCTCTGACCCATCAATTTGGAAGAAATTTTGTTCACGACATTTATGTCCCGACACATATTTGTCATCACAGTAATAACAAAGCCCTTGTTTCCTACGTTTTTCCATTTCTACTGGAGACACCTTTTGAACCTTCAAGGTTTGAGTGGGAGCTATTGCAGCCCCAGGACGAGGATAGTTGGGAAATGAAGAACGAAGGGGTTGTGCCTGAAGAATGGTCTTAGCTTCCAATGCTAAGGTGCAAACCTGCAACCAAGTAATAGGATGATGAATGCAAACATGAGAACAAATTACCTCCTTTAAGCCACTAATGAAACATTCTAGATAGAATTCATCAAATAAGCCCTCAACTCTGATAGCCAATTGTTCAAATGTTGCAGTAAAATATGTGACCGATCCTGTTTGTTTTAGCTAGGTGAGGCACCCCAAATAATGAGATTCTCGATCAAAACATGCACAAACAACTTTGGTGAACATGCTCCAAGTGGGATGTCCTAGATAGCATTTTTTATGCCACTGCCACCATTGCCAACATTCTTGATCTAAGTACAAAACGCCTACATGGAGTTTGGTCTCATCATCCCAAATATTATAGAGGGAGAAGTAGTGTTCCAGTTGGGAGACCCACCCAACTGGGTCAACTCCATCAAATTTATGCATCTCCACCTTTGGCAACTTATTCCAAGAGTTTGGAGAACCCAAAGGAGAGTGGGAATTACGAGTACTCTCATAATGAGAAGAATGAGGGACTTCATAGTGTTACATGGGTTTCTTAACCTTGTCAAACAATCCAAGGTGTCAAGTAAGGGCTTCCACGTTGGTCTCGATGGAATCCATGTCTGGAAAATGTTGATGGAGTTGGCTAAGGTCCCCAAGGCTTGTTTGATCTCAAAGACATCATCGAATAGTTTTTTTACCTTAGAGTCCCACTTGTCAACAGTATGAGAGCGGGTGGTGGGGCACATTGTGATGGGATAAGTTGCAAAGAAGGGTGTCATGAAGGATAACGGATCCACAAAAGGCTTAAAATTGATAGAGAGCATTGCGATTAGAGTGAAAAAAAGGATGCCAACGGAATAGGTCATAAACAAGTTGCAAGGGGGTCGGGTCCAGAAAAAGGTTGAAAAATGATAGGTATCACTATGATCAGAGAAAAAAGAGGAATCCAATGGGATAGGTCGCGAATAAGGGTGTTTTTAGTCCCCAAACTCTTTTTTGTTTACTCCTGCAGAGTTATACTCCGATCTGAATAATTTTGTAGTGTCAGAATGTCCAAATTCTTAATAGGAAGAAATATGTAGGAATTTCGCAACCATAATGCAAGAGGCTAGGTTGTGCTGCAATGGATCTTGTCTATGATCTTTCTATGTTGCGCTCCTTCAGTTTTGTGTCTTTCCCAAGGGTTGCGGTTTGTTTCAGGGTACCTACAGACAAAGGGTTTTTCCTATGCTATAGCTCTTTGATATACATGTGAGGTCAAGAGTAGTACTCAGCCCATTATCATAAGGCACCAACTAAGGAGGTTCGACTGTACCCTTAGTCGTACTACCCGATTACCCAAGTACTAGAGAGAATCTTCCCGAGTGTTGTTCTCAGTGACATTATAGCAGTTAGGCGATCGATTGGTTGAGCTAGGCAGGTTCTAAGGTGCCTTGGGCAAGTCCGTGCACATGTGTTGTTTGATGCACTACCACTCAAAGGGGTACCAACAAGGGTTACAAGGGTGGCCAACATATGTGTGCTTAAGTACCACTTGTATTTCCTGTGTGTATGTTTCCCCAACGACGAATTTATGCACTAAACGACAAATCTTTGTGGTTTATCGACATCGAAACACGTCGCTACCCTAAAAAAAAAAATCACCCACACTTCCTGCCTAGGAAAGTGCTCTGATACCACTTGTAGTATACCTGGAACAATTATCAGAACAAACAAATATACTGCACAAATAATTGGAACATCAAATATAGAGCAAAAATATAATATTGATACCGCATAAATCTTAGTTCACTTGCCTCTTTGAGGGGGAAACCTCCAAATGAGCATAATTATCTTACAATAATCCTCAACAACTTACAATGGAGAGATGCATTCTTTAAATATTGTTCACAACCAAAAATACCAAGGGCCAATGCCATGGTTTATCTCTAACTAATTTATAACATACCACTAACCAACCTTCTAACTACTTGTGGTCCCGATAATGAGGGTTGACCACTTATTACAATAACAACTAACTAATGACTAACTAAGAGGGGTTAGGGACGGATCCTAACAACCCACCTCATGCCCACGTCTTGTCAAGCCATCGTTTTGACTTCAGTCATAAGCATTCTTTGGGTGAATTCATTCATTGGCACAGTGTGCACTCGAGGAACCCCAACTTCCCCATTTATGAATACCCTTCATCTCCTTATTTGAACCGAGCATTTTTCCTGCCCAAATTATCCATCTTGGTTTGCAGTGGAGGTGCGTGTGCTTGGGTTGGATGTCCCAAGCCTTATGGTACCCTTGTAAAGGGGTTTGTGATTTGAGAGATTTAGTATGCAATGTGCTTATTCAACAATGTCTCATTAAGGAAGTCTTATTGAACCGTGTACTTTTGGAACTTAGGCTTTGTAGCATACCCTTGTAAAGGGGTTTAGGATTTCAGAGTAGGATGCAATTTGCTCATTGAGAAATTCCCACGATGGATAGTTGGTTGGAGATAATAAGTAGGATGTGGGGCTCATAAGAAAGCAATGAGGGGTGGGACCCGTGGGTAAGTAATGATTAAGGTGTATGTTACACCTTATGACCCATCTATGGGATCCTATCAAAATTTTCACATGGGATGATTTTACAATGTGGTACCTCCTTAGGGAAATCTTAGCCAACCTAGTACTCTTGAAAATTAGGGTACATGTTTCACACCTAGTATGATATGCAGTGTTTGAGAATATTGAGAGTGTAATATGTTAGTTAAGGGTTTATGTTTGAGAGTATTGAGTGTGCAACATTATGGTGTTCCTTGTAATTAGCTAAAATAAAATATTTTGAGCAATATAGATAGAAATATAACTATGGAAAGTAAATAAATCATAACCAAAATATGGAAACAATAACAATGAGCAAACCTTTATTGATATTCATAGTAGAAAGCAATGTTCACTTCCCTCTTAGCCCTCAACTCTGATAGCCAATTGTTCAAATGTTGCAGTAAAATCTGTGACCGATCCTTTTTTTTTATTCTTGGTGAGGCACCCCAAATAATGATATTCTCGATCAAAATGTGCACAAATAGCTTTGGTGAACGTGCTCCAAGTGGGATGTCCTGGATAGCATTTTTTATGCCACTGCCACCATTGTCAGCATTCTTGATCTAAGTACAAAACGCCTACATGGAGTTTGGTCTCATCATCCCAAATATCGTGGAGGGAGAAGTAGTGTTCCAGTTGGGAGACCCACCCAGCTAGGTCAGATCCATCAAATTTATGCATCTCCACCTTTGGCAACTTATTCCAAGAGTTTGGAGAACCCCAAGGAGAGTGGGAATTATGAGTACTCTCATAATGAGAAGAATGAGGGACTTCAGAGTGGTACTTGGGTTGCTTACCCTTGCTAAACAATCCAAGGTGTCGGGTAAGGGCTTCCAGGTTGGTCTTGATGGAATCCATGTCTGGAAAATGCTAATGGAGTTGGCTAAGGTCCCCCAGGGCCTGTTTGATCTCAAGGATATCATCGAATAGTTTGTTTACCTTAGAGTCCCACTCGTCAGCAGTATGAGAGTGGGTGGCAGGACACATTGTGATGGGATAAGTTGCAAAGAAGGATGTCTTGAAGGAGAATGGGTCCACAAAAGGCTTAAAATTGTTAGGGAGCATTGTGATCAGAGTGAAAAAAGGAAGCCAATGGGATAGGTCGTAAACAAATTGTAAGGGGGCCCGGTCCAGAAAGAGGATGAAAAATTATATGTATCACTGCGATCATGGAAAAAAGAGGAATCCAATCGGATAGGTCGCGAATAAGAGTGTTTTCAATCCCCAAACTCTTGTTTACTCCTGCAGAGTTATACTCCGATCTGAATAATTCTATAGTGTCAGAATGTCCAAATTGTTAATAGGAAGAAATATGTAGGAATTTCACAACCATAATGCAGGAGACTAGGTTGCACTGCAATGGATCTTGTCTATGCTCTTTCTGCATTGTGCTTCTTCAGTTTTGTGTCTTTCCCAAGGGTTACAATTTGTTTTAGGAAACCTACAAACAAGGGTTTGCCCTGTGCTATAGCTCTCGGATATACATGCGAGGTTGACAATAGTGCTTGGCCCATTATCACAGGGCACCAACTAAGGAGGCTTGACCGTACCCTTAGTCGTACTACCCGATTACCCAGGTACTAGAGAGCATCTTCCTGAGTGTTGTTCTCAGTGACATTATAGCAGCCAGGCGACCGATCAGTTGAGCTAGGCGAGTTCCAAGGTGCCTTGGGAAAGTCCGTGCACAGGTGTTCTCTGATGCGCTACCACTCGAAGGGGTACCAACATGGGTTACAAGGGTGGCCAACAGATGTGTGCTTAAGTACCACTTGTATTTCCTGTGTGTATGTTTCCCCAACGATGAATTTATGCGCTAATGAAAAATCTTTGTGGTTTATCGACGCCGAAACACGTTGCTACCCTGAAAATAAAATTCACCCACGCTTCCTGCCTAGGAAAGTGCTCTAATGCCACTTGTAGTATACCTGGAACAATTATCAAAACAAACGAACATATTGCGCAAATAACTTGAACATCAAATATAGAGCAAAAATATAATATTGATACCACATAATCTTAGTTCACTTGCCTCTTTGAGGGGGCAACCTCCAAATCAGCAGAGCTCTTTTACAATAATCCTCAACAACTTACAATGGAGAGATGCATTCTTTAAATATTGTTCATAACCAAAAATACCATGGGCCAATACCAAGGGCCAATGCCATGGTTTATCTCTAACTAATTTATAACATTCCACTAACCAACCTTCTAACTACTTGTGGTCCCGATAATGAGGGTTGACCACTTATTACAATAACAACTAACTAATGACTAACTAAGAGGGGTTAGGGACGGATCCTAACAGCCCATCTCCTACCCACGTCTTGTCAAGCCATCATCTTAACTTATGTCGTAATCATTCTTTGGGTGAATTCGTTCATTGGCACAGTGTGCGCTTGAGGAACCCCAACTTCCCCATATATGAAGACCCTTTGTCTCCTTATTTGAACCAAACGCTTTGCCTACCCAAATTATCCATCTTGGTCTGCAGTGGAGGTGCACATGCTTGGGTTGGATGTCCCAAGCCTTATAGTACCCTTGTAAAGGGGTTTTTCATTTGAGAGATTTAGTATGCAATGTGCTTATTGTACAATGTCTCATTAAGGAAGTCTTACCGAACAATGTACTTTTGGAACTTAGGCTTTGTAGCATACCCTTGTAAAGGGGTTTAGGATTTCAGAGTAGGATGCAATGTGCTCATTGAGAAATTCCCATGATGGATAATTGGTTGGAGATAACAACTAGGAAGTGGGGCTCATAAGCAAGCAATGAGGGGTGGGACTCGTGGGTAAGTAATGATTAAGGTGTATGTTACACCTTATGACCCATCTATGGGATCCTATCAAAATTTTCACATGGGATGATTTTACAATGTGGTACCTCCTTAGGGAAGTCTTAGCCAACCTAGTACTCTTGAAAATTAGGGTACATGTTTCACACCTAGTGTGAGATGTAGTGTTTGAGAATATTGAGAGTGTAATATGTTAGTTAAGGGCGAGGCAAATCTTTGATCACCTCAATTCTTTTAAGATCAATAGACACACCCTCGACACTCACAATGTGTTCCAAATATTCCACTTCTAAGATGTTGAAAGGACATTTAGAATATTCGAGGAAAAAATGGTGATTATGAAGGAGTTGTAAGATTTGATCCACATGTGCCACCAAAGTTTTCTTGTAGACCAAAATGTCATCAAAGAAGACTAGGAAAAAATGGCATAGAAGGGGTCAAAAGATTTTGTTCACGAGGCTCTAAAAACTGGAAGGCATGTCGCAAAGACCAAAAGGCATCACCAAAGACTCATAATGGCATTCATGAGTGCAACAAGAAATTTTACGAATATCTACTCATGTGAATTTTGTAATAATTGGAGAAGAGATCAAGTTTGGTGAAGGATTCAGCACAATGTAGCTCATCTAAGAGGTTGTCAATGACCGGAATGGGAAATTTACCTTTGACGATCAAATTGTTAAGAACCTGAAGATCAGGACACATGCATCAAGTGCCTTCTTTTTCAAGAATCATGATGATTGGGGAAGAATAAAGGTTGGTACTTGGATGGATGACACCTACTACAAATAGCTCACATACAATCTTTTTGATTTCATTCTTTGGGGCAAAAGGATGTCGATATGACTGCACATGGGTGGTAGCATACCTTTGAGTAGTGGGATACTATGATCATGTTCACCATGTGAGGGTGGTAGTCCTTAGGGAAGTTCAAAGACAATTTGGTGTTTGTCCAAAACTATTTACAAGTCTGGGTGATCTAGGTCAGAAGCATCCTCAAAGGCTTGAATAGCATGGAATTGTGCAATAATTCTTGAATGACACTTTTTTAGGAACTTTTCCATGTGATGGGAGCTGACTTTTTTTGGAGAGTCAACTCTAAGACCTTTGAGAGTGTAGGAATGTCCATCTTCTAGAAACTCATGTATAATTCAAGGACATTCATGGTGATTGGGCCTAATATTCTCAACCATTCGACATGGAGAAACAATATCATATTTACCCATTTTAGTGGAAAACATGTGAGTTTTCAAGGAGTAATTGCCTATTTGAAGTTTCACATTTTTCACACCAATCGCCACATTTCATAGATCCCCATTTGACAATCATAATTTGAATGTTGTTAACAAGGTGGACATCGAAGTGCATTTCCTGGGTGATGTGGTGATGAATGAAATTGTGGGTGTTGCAATCGTTGATTAAGACACCTTCAAATTCTTTATATAGTCAACCAACTTTAATGTATGGGGAGAGGAAATACCAGTCAAGGCATGAAGAGATATTTGGGGTTCATCACCTTGTTGGTCAGGAAGAGGAATGTACTCGGTCACGGGGCAAGGGGGGGTGAGGTCCTCTAGAGTCCCTCTATCGACTTCACCATTGGAAATGTTCTTAGATATGGCCATAAACAATTTATGCTCCTTACATTTATGCCATGGAAAATATTTGTCATCATAGTTGTAATAAAGACCCTTGAGTTGGTGTTTTTCCACTTCGGCTCGTGTCAACTTGTGGACCTTAAGGGGTGGATCAGGTTGTTGAGAGGCCGCCACATTTCAACATGTGCAAAGAAAAGTTGGGGCATTTGGATTGGGTAGAGGACGTAACTTATGCATGATGAGCGAACTAAGTAGCCTCAAACTAGGTAGTTGGGTGATTCATCTCCACTTAGGTTTTGATTTCCTCCTTATGACTGCTGAGAAAGCATTGCTTAAAAAAGTCATTAGTTAATTTTTTTTTATGGTGACGAAATACTCAAAAGAATCATTATATTATTCCATTGTACCTTTTTTATTCAATTCGGTAAGTTGGCCCACAAAATTAGTATCCCGACTAAAGCGGGCAAATAGGGTTTTCACAAACTGCTTCCATGTAATGAACCCTAGAGAGGATTTATTGGCCATTTCCACCACTACCAATGTTTTTGTTCCATATATAGAACATTAGTTCGAAGCTTCAATAGGTCATCCTATATGGCATGGAAGGAAAAGTAGTGTTCCATTTGGTCAACCCAACTTGTTGGATCCGACCCATCAAACTTATCAAGACCAACTTTAGGTAAGCAAGGCATGAGATCACAGGAAAGGTTAGAAAAGGGGGGTCATTATTGTAACTTTCTTCTTCATCAATGTGCTTACCCTTGTTATATCCTTCACCAGATAAATTTCCACCATGATTATTCTTACCCTCCAACTTCTCAATCTTATCAAAACAAAGGTCGACTTGTGCATTGAGGGTAGTTATGTTGTTCTCAAGTTTGTTCATTGATTGGGTGAGAGACTAAACCATTTTCTTTAGGTCATCCATGACTAACATGTTGCAAGTATGGTTCATGCAACCATGAGGACTGCTTGAGAGGTTATCCAAGAACTAGCCCAACATGATCAATCTCACAAGAGGAATCTGTGGAAATCGGCCACAAGCAACTATAGTGACAAGGTCACAGAGAAAAATGTTATTGGAGAGATGCACAATGCACTTAGCATTGCACAGGGAGTCTTTTGAGCTAGGTCTCTTGTAATGGTACTTGCAAGCCCCAGACCTCTGTGTTATTCTAGTAGGAGTATTACTCACGTCTGAATATTACCATGGTAAAGAAATTCCCAAATTATATATATATATATATATATATTATTTTAATTAATTAATTTACTTATTTTATTTTATTTATTGTTGTTATTGTTATTCAATTGTTTGTTATACGAATCCTAGGGTTGTAGGGTCCTAAAGACAAAGGAGTGTTAGGTGTTATTAACTCTCTAATATACCAAGGGGTTCCAACAATAGTACTTGGCCAAATCTCTCATGATGCTAAGGAGGCTAGACCATACCCTTAGCCATGCTACCCAATTCCTATATACTAGAAAGTGATCTCTCAAAATGTTGTTCTTGCTCTACTATAAAAACCAGACGAGTGATAGGTTTATATAAATTTGGTTTCAAGTGCTCCTAGGGGGCTTCCAATATACCCGAAGTTATGTGGAAGATTGAATTCACATGTAGATTCTCTTTGATGTGGTACTACTTGAATGGGTACCAATAGGGGTTACAAGGTTGTCCAACAAAGGGACTTCCACTTGTATTTCATGTTTGTATGCTTCCCTAGCTACATGTTTACTTGTTGAACAATATATCTCTCTGATTAAAGATGTTGAAACATGCCTCTAGACTAAAAAATATATTTCTAAAATTTGGACACATGCTTGCATAGAAAAAAACACTATAATACCACTTGTGGCATTCCTTGTTAACTGAAACATAATACTCAGAGAAATTTAGGCAAAAACATAACTGTGGAAATCAAATACAATAGAACCACAATATGGAAATGACAATAGTTAGCAAACCTTTATTGATATTAAAAATAGAAACCAATGTTCACTTGCCTCTTCAAGGGGGTAGCCTCCAATTGAGTAGATCTCTAAATACAGTTTTATTCACTTGGTGCTTGATTACATAGTTTCTATTACTGTATATAATTTCTAATTGACCAAATCCCTAACCACCTATTTGGCCTCCATTAATGAGGCTAAAACCACTAACTAGCAGACCTTCTTTAATAAGATCAACTTACATTTATCGATTTCACACTCTACTACCTTGCATGCCTTATTTAATAGAGATAGCCCCAATACACTAACAACTTATTCTCTTAACTAGGGGAGTTAGGGTGGGACCCCAACAAATATGTAAGTTGTGTAAAGCCCAAGCCCCACCACTGATAGAGAAATAGAGATCTTAATAAGTAGGTGGGCCCCACCTCAATGACCAAGCCCCACCACTAATAGAGAAGTAGAACTCGTAATAAATAGGTGGGGCCCATCTTAATGACCAAGCCTCGTTACTACTAGAGAAGTAATGACCATAATAAGGAGGTGGGCCCACCTCAATGACCAGTGATGATGCACATATTGGAGAGGATAAAGGGATATGTTCCTCGTGTTGATTATCTAGTAGTAGCTTGTTGGGGACATTACACCTTCTTAGACATGCATTTGGATTCCCAAAGTTTAAGGAACATGTTGCACCTTATGAACCATATAGGATCCTTAAAGTTTTTCTTGTGGGATAATTTAGTGAACAAGGACTTCCTTAAGAAAGGCTTGACCAACCAAGTACTCTGGAAACCTAGGCTTTATAGTTATCCTTGTAAAGGAATTTAGAATTTATGAGTACTAAGTGTGCAATTTGTTTGATGTGCAAAGGTTCGCTACATATAGGTCATTAGTGATCATAAGTAAGAGGTGGGTGGGGCCCACTAGTATGTAGTGGGAGGTTGGTCCAAGTAGCAAGTGGTAATCACATATATTCCACTTGGTGCTCAATGCTTCATGACAATGCACGCACCAAAGAGGAGAAAGTGTGCGAGGCTTACAAGGATTGGTGAGTAAGTGTGTGTTCGGTCCCTTAGACTCTTAGAATGCATTTCTTGCCTTGAGTCTCCACTAGCATCTCCACGAGGACTTTGTATCTCCTAATATGTGCTTCCAAATTAGCAAAGTGTGAGGTGAATGATAAGGCAAGCATGGTTAACTTTGTGTGATGACATGGTATGGAGGTCTTTGGGGAGGTGATGTTGCAATTTAGGTCTTTACCAAAAAAAAGAACTCATAAACAATGCACATGTTTTGTGTGTGTGTGTGTACATACATACATACATACATACATATACATATACATATACATATATATGCACAATTTATAAATATATTATATATTGTGATTGGTTGTGTATAATTGTTACACAACTACAAAGAGAGTGAGATGGAGAACAAGTAGTGATTTCAGGAAGACAATAAATAGATCCATTTATGCAAGAAACTCTTTGACACCAAGGTATAACAAACATTGTTCTATGTGTTGTTATATTTTTATGTTGGGGTTTGAGTGAGATTGATTTGTCAATCTTCAAGCATAAAATATGATAATATGGGTAGAGTTTGACACRAGATGTAGACACGGGGTAGACAAATTTCAATAGGCACATCTTCAGTACCTTAGACCTTGTGAACGTGTTCCTCACCTTGAGTCCTCATCAACACCTCATTGGGACATTGCATCTCTCAAACCATGTATTTGTATTAACACARATTAAGGCATATATTACACCCCATTACCCCCTCGTGGGTGACAACTTTCAGAGGGACCCTCACAAGTGTGTCATGTTGAGTCATGCTCATCTTCTCTAAACTAGACATAGTTTCTCTTGATCTCCATCATATGTATGATCGTGCTAGCTCAAATGTGGTATAGATCATCCTCCTCCCTCACTCCTTAGATGAAAAATGCACTATGGATGGTATAGTATGGTTCTTGTATGCTTTATCTTGATATTCCATGTATCGTTGTTCATTTGGATGTGATGCTATAACTTCCTAGTTAGTCATGAAAGTGGTAAACACTAAACAATATCCGGTAGCACTTCATAACTTGGATAATTTTATTATTTGCCTTGTTATACCTCGGGGAACATGTTTTCTTTTAGAAGTGTGTCATTTCTCAAGTTAATTTGTACTACTGGGTACTTAACCTAGATAGTGTTGTCCACATCCTAACCATGTTAAACATTTTCCACCTTCCATATAGCATTCATTCCACCCATATAAAAATATCATATCCTGATCATGTATGATTTCTCAAAGGTTAAATGAAAAGGTCTAAAGCCCGAATTAATAAAGCCAAAAAGGATAGATGTGAAGAGATAAAATCAAAATCCATAAATAAAAGCTTGAGCAATGCCACCTCGCTATGAAGCCAATGCCCTTAGTCCCTTACTTGTCTATTAAAATCTAAAGAAAAAGGGATTTGCTCAATAAACTGAACATTTAAAGAAAAATGAATGAAGGGGTAGTAAGAAAGAGTGCCAAGGACAAGTAACTCGACAATAAGCTCCCTCTCAAATGCTATTATATAAAAAATCCTAGCTCATGAAAGCTAGATGAATGAATAGAAAGACCTATGCATGTATAAGACTTTGAAGGTCATCACATGAGGTTCTTTCCCTTCTCTTACGTCATTATTATTCATCTTTTGCCTATATTTCACTTAGGTACTTATGAAATATAAGTTGTCATATGACATGATACATGTATATGGGTTAATATTGCTCCCCTTAGTAAGACTTAGACAAATCTTAAAACTAACCCTTATTTGTTATGTTGTGTTAAGAGATGTCACCATGTGTTATCATCTAATGACTTGCTAAGAGGCTAGACCCATCACATCAAGTGAGTGTTGTGCATTGAGATATGTGTACCATGCCTCGAGATCCCTAGCAATGCACGAGGATCTATGATGCTTCATTGAGATCTATGCACTCACATATGATCATATCTACAGACATTGGGATCCATGTCGTTTTCCTTGGGATCCATGTACTGCATTGGGATCCATGTCGTTTGCCTTGGGACCCATGTACTACATTGGGATATGTGTCACTGTATTGGGATCAGTTACAATGTATTGAGCCATGATAGGGATGGCATGTCATCACACATGCCACATGGAACACTCAGATTCATTCTCCTTGCTCAGTTGGACGTTACATTCACATTCATGCATTATTATCTCTCGTTGGACCACGTGTGGGAGTTATTAATGCATTATAGGAGTTAGTTACAGATTATGGAGGTGGTTATAGGTTGTTAATTGGACCATGGGATGATGTGGCATGATTTATTATTCTCTACTTGAGGAGCGCTCACCTAGAGGAGGCCACAAGTGTTATTTATGTTGACTTATTGACTTTGATGGCCCATACGTGTGGGATATGATGTCCTTGGACCATGTTTGACTTATGATTCACCTTTCCTTGGACAATGGCACTTTTATTGAGGAGTGCATCTTCTTTACCTCTCTCTAGCCCACACATGTGGCTCCTTCTATTGTATTTTGAACCATTTTGAGGGGCACTTTGCTCTTGGAGGGTTATGAGGGACTTGTTACATGATTTGTTGTATTTTCCCATGCTTTTGACTAAACTAATGGTTTTGAGCTCATGGTATTGAGATAGTACATTTTATTGTATCATATTGAGGAGGCTCCTCATCTGTAAAAGGAAGAGTCCTCTCTCATTTCAAATGGTTGGAGATTAATGAGAAAACTTGTTTAAGGAGTTCTTATGCATTTGCTATTTTTTCTTGGTGAATGTTTAGTTATTTTCAAGGGTTTTAGATAAACACGTTTTAGAGTTGTTGGAAGAAAAGGGCTACTGCAAGGCCAAAGAAGGGTGAAATGCTTCACTTGGAAGGGTTCTCAAGGTAAGATCTTCTAGCTTTCCTCTTTGATCATTGAATATTTGTTCATTTCATTAAGGTAGGATGTCCCAGGGCTCTGCCCTTTTACCTTGGCCAACCTTTATGTTCACCTTGCTGGTACCTAAAGAGGCTTCTTCATGGACCAATCCTTCCATCCAAATCTGAAGGGAAACTTCTAACCCTATGCAACACTTSAGGGGCAATCCTTCAAGTGCCATCAACATTGTCTCATCCTAAACCCTAAACATCACTTATACTTAATATAGAGACCCCATGACCCGCCAAAGGCACTAGTATATCATTGTCGTCAACCACCCAAAACAAAAAGTCATTTTCCTTTTTTGTCCTTTTTTCTTTTACAATCTAGGGTTTCATTATGCTTTACTTTGGAGACTAGGTTGCTTGAGCTTCATTGACATATCTTTCATTTAATTGATGTTGGCTACTCTTCATTGAAATACCTTTGTTGTTAGCATTTTTTTTTGTGAGGGGTTGGATCTAATCCTTCTTTGCATATCTTGCCTAAAGATGAAATCCTAGGGCTCAAATAATGCACCTTTTGATTAAGATCTGATCCAAATACTTGTGGATGCCCGAACAATCATGCTTGGAATGCGTCTTTGAGCTATCAACATTATTTTTTCTTGAAATCCATCTCTCATTTTTTGAATGTTTTCCAGTGGACAAGGGTTTGTAAGGCATTTCTTTATGCACCCTTTGAGCAACATCTGGGCTACTCCGTGCTTCCAACGACCCTAGTTGCCAAATCGATGAGACATAGGGTGTAACAATCCTCTCTAATTGTTGATCGTAGCCTCCCTCATACCCTTGTCCAAGGGTACTAATTATCATAAACTATAGAGGAAATAGATAGTTGTGAAGGTGGTCTAAAACCCCTTTGTTTACAAGTGTTTTGGTATGTGAGTGATTTGCTTCACTTTAGACAAAAAATCGATCTTGAGTAAGGCCAAATGACTTGGTTTATAGCCTTGATGTTGTCACTTGTTTGTTGGTTGAGGTCTTATTCAAGATTGTCACAAATTTGTAGAGTTTCCAGCAAGTGAGTAAGGGTTAAGTGACATTCTTTTGGACAATGTTTTCATATCTTCTTGCTCCATAGACTTGTTACTGATACACAAAGTCTAAAGAAATCCCAACAACCTCCCATAGACTTGAATCATTGCACCATTCCATGACCATCCTAAGACTTGATTACACTATCTATATACTACATCTAATGTTTGTTTGAACATTGATGATCCACGTATCATTTATATGCAAGATCTATCATTTTATTTCAATAATATCACTATTTACTTCATGGTTATGTGGTTTATGTGTGCACACATTCTAAAGCTTTCATAACATTGTTGGTATTTTGGTCATTGGTTCATGATTGAGTGCCTTTATTTAATGAACATAATCTACAACATTACATTGACTATCTGATTTTGCAAATTGAGCATTGTTTTGTCCATGTTGGTATATGTTGTATTTATTGCCTACATCACTTCATTACAATTTTAATATTTCTATGGTTTATGACATAAGTAAGGTAATTGTTGGATGAAACAACTCTGAATTTGGTCAAGGATACAGATGTTGATTTGATACCATCTTTGTAATCATATCTTAACACATGCTCTTGGCTATCTTGTTGTTCCAATGGTTTGTCTCATGGTTTAATTTCATTTCATGCTAAAATATGTCCATAGAGTTGAGTAGACCTTGCCATTGGTTATTATGCTTTGAATTGTTTGAACAATAATACATATTGTGCAATTGATTTGGCATTTCATTTGGTTGATATATGAATGAATAATGAATGGTACATGAATATGATATATTGACACACTTGCATGAGAGCATTTCATTTCAAAGCATTTATTGAGCTTTGCCTTTCTAAGTTGTTAGCGATAAATCTTGTCACTGGATCGGGAAGCACGCGGGTCTGCAAGTTGCACGCAGTGATCAAGCGCAGCTCGGGAGAACTCTTGTTTTCTCCAAGTATCAAATCAAGCGAGCGTACAAAGTCTTGCCATCGACAGCCGAGATCCGTCCGCAAAGAAAATCAACGGTTATCGGGGTGTCGGAGTTACCAATCTACGCGACATTTAGCAGCAGAGAAGTCTCTTCTCTTCAGAGGCAGAAGACAGGTCGTCCGATCTAGAGGCACATGGCGAGAGATCCCACAGAGTCGGGGATCGGGGAACTGAGAGTCTCGCGCACATGGCAACAGAAATCTCGATATCCCGATACCCGATTTCCCGATATCGGGGGTAGCTTTCAGCAGTGGAAGACAGGTGGCAGGTCGCGCACCAAGGAGCTGACCGTTAACAAGTCACCGGCCATAAGCCATCGGGTTTTGGGGAATCGCAAGTTTAGTGGACACGAACATCGTGTCGTCGAGAACGCCGAAATCCCGATGGAAAGTTGGACCGCGGTCGCGCAGGGACAGGTCCTATGAGCTATGATCTAGCCGGTAGGGGCTATTTCCCGGGAGAAGGAGCTCATTGCATATCGGGGATCCCGGAGGCAAGGA
>SNQJ01S0001002.1:208398-218958 GCA_010110895.2 Picea sitchensis | reverse complement strand
CGGCTGTCGATGGCAAGACTTTGTACGCTCGCTTGATTTGATACTTGGAGAAAACAAGAGTTCTCCCGAGCTGCGCTTGATCACTGCGTGCAACTTGCAGACCCGCGTGCTTCCCGATCCAGTGACAAGATTTATCGCTAACATAAGTTACATTATATTCAAGTTCTTTACGCATTGTCTTCTCACATTTAATTGTGTCTTATCCCTTGGAGAAGATAGTAAACCTTAAGTCAAACTGATTCCTTACCCTCTCCCATCCAAATACAACGATAGGACTTAGTCATGATCCCATAGGAAAACCCTCCTTAGTTTAGAAGCCCTAGCTTTAAAGTGTAGAGGCAAGGTCGTTGAGGTGACAATGGACGGCTTGTTTATCCGTTGTCCCAAGCTCTCCTTCATAGGGTAGGACTTTGCCTTAGCGAGAGTTTGAGTAGTAATACACCTTATGAACCATATGGGATCCTTCAAAGATTTGTAAGTGGGACAACTTAATGAGGTGGGAATTTGTCAAGGAAGGCTTAGCCAACCAAGTAATCTTGAAACTCAAGTTTTGCAACATACACTGGTAAGGGGTTTAGGATTTGAGAGTATTGATTGTGTAATGTGTTAGCTATGTAAAGGCCTAACATTGATAGATAACTAGAGCTCTTAGGTAGAGGTGGGGCCCATGGCTACAAAGTGGAAGGTTGGTCTCCATTAACACCTCCCTAGAGTCATTGTGTCTCCCAAGTCATGCTCATGGGTTAACAAAACTTATTGTGCAAGTTGCATCTTACAAACCACAAGAAATCCTTTCAAACATCTCATGTGGGATAACTCAATGAGGCGGGGCTTCCTCGAGGAATACTTAGCCATCCAAGTACTCCTAAAACATGGGCTTTGCAATTTACACTTTGCAAGGGGTTTATGATTTGAGAGTATTGAGTATGTGATGTGTTAGATGTGTAAAGGCCCATCCCTTATAGACAATTGGAGCTCATAAGTAGGTGGTGGTGCCCACAAATACAAGGTGGGTAATGGATTCCATGTGTACGCATAGTGTGGTTACCACATATAGCTTGTTTAATACTCAATGCTCGATGAGGATGCACACTTTGCAGAGGAGAGAGGTTGTGTAACCCATAAAGTCTGATGGACATGAACATCTTTAGTACCCTAGACCTTAGGTATGTGTTCCTTGCATTTAGTCTCCACTAGTGTCCCCCTAGGGGCATTGCAATTCCCAAGGCATTCTTTTAAAACAACAAATCTCAAGGCACATGTTGCAATGGATGAACCATATGGAATCCTTTCAAGCTTTGCATGTAGGATGATTATGTGATGTGGGACTTCATTAAGGAAGGCTCACCCAACCAAGTACTTTTGAAACAACATTGCAACTCTTAAGATATGCTTTTCTATTAATAAATTTGAATGCACAAAAATAACTTATGAACCATAACCAAGTACTTTTGAAACTTAGGCTTTGCATTGTGCCTTGTAAAGGGGTTTAGGATTTGAGAGTTTTCAATTTGCAATGTGCTCATTATTTAATGTCCCACTATTAACAGATCACTAGAGCTAATAAGTAGGAGGTGGGGCTTATGGATAAGTAATGGGAGGCGGGTAACATGGATAAGTAATGATTAAGATGTATGTTGCACCTTATGGGATGCTCTCAAGCTTTGGATATGGGATAATTTTGCAATGTGGACCTTTTTTTGAAGTCTTGGCCAATCGACTATTGTTGAAAATTAGGGTCTATAATGTACACCTAGTAAGGGGTTTAATGTTTGAGTGTACTGAGTGTGCAACATGTTAGTTGTGTAAAACCTCATCATAGACAAGTAGAGCTCATATAAGGAGGTGGGGTCCACGAGGAAGCAATTAGAGAGGAGAGAGGGAGTGGGGCCCACGATGAATCAATTAGAGAGGAGAGAGGGAATGGGGCCCACAATGAAGCAATTAGAGAGGAGAGAGGGAGTGGGGCCCACAAGGTCTAATGACTAGGCACATCTTTGTTACCTTAGACCTTAGGTATGCGTTCCTTGTGTTGATTGTCCACTAGTAGTTTGTTGGGGACATGACACCTTTCAAGCCATCCTTTCAGATTGACCAAGTTTAAGGGATAAGTTGCTCCATATGGACCATATCAAATCCTTTCATGTTTTGCATGTGCATTAATTTAGTGAGCGAGGACTTCCTCAAGAAAGGCTTTGTCAACCAACTACTCTTGAAATTTAGGCTTTGCATTGTATGCTAAAGGTTTAAAAATTTATGAGTATTAAGTGTGCAACGTGTTTGTAGTGCAAAGGCTCACCATAAAAGAAACTTATGAGTATAATAATAATAATAATAATCTATTTTTAAGGTCACGACCAAGCCACACAAAATTGGTGTATGAGACCCCCTTGTTTGTGGGACAAGGGACCCCCCTACGCCCATCGATTTGATTGGTAAAGTCTACGGAGGTATACATACCCTACCCCCCTCTGGATTTGAACTTGTGACCTCTTAAGAGGAAACACATGTTCTTAACCATTAGGCCCACTCAAGCTGTATAAAGGCCCACCATTAAATGTGCAGTGTGTTTGTTGTGTAAAGGCCCACCAAGAATAAGACAATGATACTCATAAGTACAAGGTGAGGTCCACCAATATGCATTAGGAGGTCGCTCTAAGTAGTAGTTGGCAAGCTCGATGTCAAGCACACACTAAAGAGGAGTGTATGGGGATAAAAGGATTGATGAGAGTGTACGGGGATATAGGATCGATGAGTGTGTCTTGGATGTCTTTGATGCCTTGTAGTCTCATAGCACATTTCTGACAATCCACCTCCCAAGTCATTCTTCCAAATTAACAAAGCACAAGGTGAATAATTAGCAAACAAGGTCAACTATGTTTGAGGACATGGCATTGGCATTGAGGTCTCAAGAAGGTGAGAGCGCAATTTAGATCTTTAGCCTCAATATCACATAAAACAAATTTAAATTAAAAAATTGATTTATACAACCTGAGTGGGCTTAATGGTTAAGAACATATGTTTCCTCTTAAAAAAATCACATGTTCAAATCTAGAGGAGATAAGGTATGTATACCTTGATGTTAAAAATAAATTATTATTATATATTTAACTTTACCGTAAACTTTAAAATAAATTATTATTATATTATATATTACTTAATATAAAAAAAAAATATGCACACCAAAACTACCATACAAGTCGGCATACTATCCCATCTAAAGTTAAAGGTTGGGATACCAGGCGAGGCATACGCATCATTTTGGAATATATTATATATTGTGATTAGATGCGCGCATAATTGTTACATAAGTACAGAGCGGGGTGGACAAAAGGAGGCGATTTGGAGAAGAAAATACAACAGATCCATTTCTGCGAAAAGCTCTTCGACACCAAGGTACACTCAATACTACTCTGTGTGTTGTTACATTGCTATGATGGGGTTTGAATGAGATTGATTTGGTTAATCTTTAAGCATAGAATACGCGTTAGTTAGGACAGGGTTTGATACAGGTTATGGATTGATTTGATTAATATTTTCAGCATAAAACATGGCAACGAGGATAGGGTTTGGCAAAGGTTGCAGATAAATTTCAATTAATTAAWTTTTGATWCAATACCGATTTAATTTAATAAATTCATCTGTTAGGGAACGGTTTTTGATGTATGTGTGTATTGAAAGGTGAAACCCTTTGTTGGTTGCAGAGGGAAATTGGAATTAGGGTCTAAGGAAGATGCCGAAGAACAAGGGAAAGGGAGGTAAGAACAGAAAGAGGGGAAAGAATGAAGCAGATGATGAGAAGAGAGAATTGGTGTTCAAGGAAGACGGGCAGGAGTATGCCCAAGTCCAGAGAATGCTTGGTAATGGCCGCTGCGAAGCACTTTGCATTGATGGTACAAAACGTCTCGGCCACATTCGGGGGAAGATGCACAAGAAGGTCTGGATTGCTGCCGGTGACATCATCCTTGTTGGGCTCAGGGATTATCAGGATGATAAGGCTGATGTTATATTGAAGTACATGCCTGATGAAGCTAGGCTCCTGAAGGCCTATGGAGAATTGCCTGAGAATGTTCGGCTCAATGAAGGTATTGCTGGTGGTCTCGACGAAGATGATGAAGGTGGCGGCGATGACTACATTGAATTTGAGGACGAGGACATTGACAAAATCTGATTAGGTTTATACTATCTAGGAAGAATATTCAGCATAGTGTATGCTTTTTCTTTTTAGTGTTTTATCTGTTTATATATAATTTTATTAAATAAAACAGTGTGGATTTGATTCATAAAGATTCATCTCTGCTTTTGACAAAGTCGGTACAGGATAATGTTTTGTTTTGATGTACCTCAGCTGGGTAGAAGTGTTGGCAACGGACATATGTAGAGAACCAAGGATTTATGGTTCGTTTTTTTTGGTTTTAATGGAAGATAAAGTCCCTTAATTGATGCATTCGAACGATTTGATAAAATATGCCTACAAAATAGCAATACAATCTGTATGATATCTGTTTGACAAAATGCTTGAGTGAAAATGGTGTCGTTTCTTCTATCTTTTTGCTTATGATGATGATCTGAAAATAGTGTCATTCCTGCTGTCTTGTTTGCTCACGGTGATGATCCGATTCTTGAGATTTGCGAGTCATGTTTTTATTTGCCTAAGGCTCAAGAGGCTCAAGCAAGATTGTGATGCACCTTTGTATATCAGACCAATTTATACATGTTCTTGATTGGCTCTTTCTTTTCTCTAAGCCTGGTGTGGAACCCAAGGATGCTTCCTTGCATTTGTGGATGGCATCCTTTAATAAATCCGTTGGTGTAGACTAGTACACATAGCTCAGGGGGATTCGAACTGGGCACCTGCTGGCACAGAACTTGCAAAATGCCCAGCAACACGAGTGACAACTAGTGGAGCTAACTCCTTGGGCTTGATTAGCTCATATACATGCCTATTTACCCTTCCATGCCACAATGTTTATAACCTGTTATTGTGTCTATGCATTGTTGAGGGTTTTGCATGACTTGAGTTGATCTACCCTTTGTATGCCACAGTTTATAACTTGTTATTGTTGTCTATGCATTGTTGGTGGTTTTCATTACACATGACTTGAGTTGATCCATATGGCACATTCATTTTTTTTCTCCTAGTTATTGTTGAGATAGAGCTTTTCTTCACTATAATAAAACAATATGTACATCTCTTTTATACAACCAAAAAAAAACAAAAAGAGGAGGAAAAAGGAAGTGGGCTGCAAATGTAGCCGCCACTAGCAGTAGCATAGTCCAAAACTCAAAATCGAGTTAAAGAGGGCTGCAAATGTAGCCGCCACTAACACTAGCAAAGTCCAAAACTCAAAATCGAGTTGGTTTTATGCCTAAACATCCGTTAAGTATAATAAGCACAAGTGAAAGCATCACGAGAACATAGTCCAAAGAAACATAGGGCCATAGGCTTTATCATAAACAACTAAAAATGTAGCAACAAGTAAAAGTCCATCACCTAGTGGATTTTCATGTCAATTTTTGGGGGCTATCTTGCAACCTGTACTAGTTGGCTCATTGTCCACAACAATGGTGTCCCAACCATTGTTGTCGGGTTGATGGGGGCTTGTTTGTCTGAAATATGGCCAAGGTTAAGGTTGGAAACTTATCACTCTGTTGTACATGGGCCTAAGGCCAACTATGTTTGCACTCATGCCTTTCCCTTACCGAGTTGCTTGCTTGATGATGTGGCCTCTATGTGGCTGCTTGGATTGTGTTGATTGTGCAGAGGACTCTCTTGGCAGATATCTATTCATGTTGTTGGGGTCCCAACATAGAAGAGTTGCTTGCTTGATGATGTGGCCTCTATGTGGTTGCTTGGATTGTGTTGATTGTGCAGGGGACTCTCTTGGCAGATATCTATTCATGTTGTTGGGGTCCCACCATGGAAGTGTAGTAAATGTTGAAGTGGTTCATTTTCACTTGTATCTTTTGTCTTGGAATAACGATTTGCAAGGACATATTCACACATATTAGTGAGTTGTCATACCATGTGAATAATCAAGAGGGCTCTTTATTATTAAAGGCGACGCTCATTGTGTGCCTTAAACCTTCCATAGTAAGAAAATAATTTCAACACGGACAAGCATCCAAGCAAAGTGGAACTTGGCAGTGCAAGGGAGATGGTTCTCTAATAGAATTGCCATTTAAGATATAAAAACGAGGAGCCATTGGCCACACAAAGACCCTAGGTAAACTTGGCTGGGGGACAGAGCTAGAAAGGTGTTGAAGAGTTGCAACAAGCTATAATGAGGGTAACAAGGAGCAATTGGCCACACAAAAACCCTAGGTAAACTTGGCAGGGGAACATAGCTAGAAAAGGTGTTTAAGAGTTCCAACAAGCTATAATGAGGACAACAAGGATTATTTCACTTAGATATGACAACCTCTTATGTATAGGCAACCCTCCCATTACTAGGGACAAAACAAACATTGATTAGATAGGTTCTAAAGCTAATTTCCATAGGGTTCTAGCTGAAAAGGCCATTTGGATTTTCAAAGCTTATTCAAGTGGTCGTTGAGTGCTAGCTTAGAGCGTAGCCATCTGTAACCTTCAGTAGAATTATACTTGGTGATGGATTTTGATTTGCCCCTTTTCCAATCTCTCCAGTAGGTCAAGGAGATTACAATCGTAACCCTTTTAATATTAAGTGATATTTAACCCTTTTTTTATATCTATTACATTGCTGCCTCCTCCAAAAAGGCTTTATCCTCAATGCGTTGGTAAGGATGGTGGTTGTCTAAAAGCTTCATTCTCCCACGAGGCATCTTTCTTTGTTAAGTTCTTCCATTTCATGAGGTACTCAGTCACTGTTTTGGATTAGAGCCTTTTTTCTTGGGTGGTTGTGATACCTTTTGGTTCTATCTTGAGCTTACCTTCTTTATTAATTATAGAAAGTTTAGTTTGTACTTGGGGTTGCTGACCTTCTTTATTAATTATAGAAAGTTTAGTTTGTACTTGGGGTTGCTGTCCAATCATCTTCTGCGGACACGAAACATGAAAAACATTAAGAATGTGGCTTTTGTTTGGTATCTCCAAGGCATACACTATTGGACTAATCTTTTTGATGGTTTGACATGGACCATAAAAATTGGGGGGGTGAACTTCTCCTTTCCTTGTTCTTTTAGGGATAGTTGTTTGTATGTCTTACAAACACCCAATCATCTTCTTTGAACTCTTTTGGGATCCATGTTGACCTGCTTGTTGCTTTATCTGATTCTGTGCATTTATGAGGTTTTCTTTGAGTATCTGGGTGATCTTCTGGTTCTCTTCAAGATGATTTTTCATTAGTGGAACCTTGATATCTGCTATAACAAGGTCTTCAAGCCTTGGTGGTTCATATACATATAGGGCTTTAGAAGGTGTCATCTTGGCTGATGTTTGAATGCAACCATTGGACCCATCTGCCTTTTTTGTCTGTAGCAAAGCAATGAAGATATGCCTCTAAGCATATTTATTGACATTCTTTGATTTCCATCTGTTTGTGGGTGATGAGCATAACGCATTTAACTTTTAAGGATATTCCACTTTGTTGGCAAAATTGAAAATTCTATTCAAAATTTATTTTTGAATTTTGTATCTATATTTCTAACTATGATTTTAGGAAAATCGTGTAGATTTTATAAACAGATTTACATAAGGTACTTGTAATTGTTTTAGTATTTTTTGTTTTCTTAATGGCCATTAAGTGTGCATACTTCATTAATTGGTTGACACCTTTTCTTTTCCTTTGGATAAGGGTGTAATCCTTCTAATTCATGGAGATTTCTTCCCATTTTTGATGTGAAATATGTAGGGGAGGTAAACTTGGTTGTTTTCATTTTTATTTCTTTAGCATAGGTCGCAGTCTGCTATTATATTTGAATGTCTTTGTGCATACCCTTCCAGTAGAGTTATGGTTAAGCATTGTAGTAAGTATTGAAAAACCTATATGTCCCATAGCTAGAGAATCATGAACTTCTGTGTTAATGCTCTTAGTTAAATGCTTTTAGTTAAACTTTGAATATGAGGGCAAGTAGATCCTTCCATTATACCAAAGAATAGCATTCTTCCATGCAAATTTTGGGTTTTGCCTGATATATAGAACACGTGTTGGTTTTTTTTGCGTACTTTGCTTGGATCTCAACTAACCAGTTTGGAATTAATACTAATATTGTGTAGACTGACATCTCATCATTTGTTCACGACAATGCATCTGCCACTGCATCGCCTTTTCCGTTTTTTTGTATGATTTGTAGGTCAAAGTTGCAATCTTCTCTATGGTCCATTTTTTCTTCTGTAGTTAAGATTTTCTATTTTAACAGCCTATGGGTATTTAACACTGTTGTGATCTGTGCGGATTTGGAACGAACTTCCTAAAAGATATTAGTGTCACTTAGCTAAAGCATGGATTGGCTTCAATGATAGCTAAAGCATGGATTGGCTTCAATGATAGCACTATGCTAGGTATGCGGGAGCTCCCTTTTTAATTAATTTTTCCATTTGATCGTGGTGAAATGATTTTGGTGGGTGGTGGTTGAAACCGTATAATTTTATAAAATGTTCTTGGTGATTTGCTAAGTAGGTTCCCAATTCTTGCAACCACTTGATTCCCAATTCGACACCTCCTAGGGGTAGTGCATAATATCTTGATTCTAGCTTGAATCTTGTATTTGCAACTAGAACTTGTGGCATTTACCTATGCTTTCAATTTTGTTGTCGTCTGCTACCATAATCTTCATATCTGCAACTCGGTATACAAAGAGATTTAGTCTTCTTGCAACCTTGATGTCAATAAAGTTACGAGTGTTACTTGAATAATAGTGACGTCCTTTTTCTCACGTCCCTTTAATTTTAATGTTTGAGGTTGAGCAATGCTGGTTATGGCTGCTAAGGATATCTTTTATATTTCCTTGTCTTTTGATTGTACTTTTGCTTCACCATTAATAAACTTATCCTCTTCTTCATTTGAATCATCACAACGCCTCGTCTTGTTTGGATTCACAAAATAATGCTGGTTATGGCTGCTAAGGATATATTTTATATTTCCTTGTCTTTTGATTGTATTTTTGCTTCACCATTAATATGTTAAAATTTCAGAGCCCAATCCAGTTTCAGTCTTGCTGAATTTTCAGCCAATGTTAAATGCCCAAACCCCAGTTTTATAACAGCATATAAATACACAGCAGAAAATTAACTTCAGAACTGAAACATGAGGATTCTGAACATCGTTTTAAGTGCAGAAATAAAATATCAGCAGTATGCAAAACTCATAAAATTTAGACACAAGAATTTTCGGTCTAACTTTGACCCTGGAAAAACCCACAAGGGGAAAACTAGTGAGAGAGGGCTTTTTATTATTTATGGGCTTCTGAGAAAAAATCTTTTACAGCATATTCATCTTCAGAAATTTACACAAACTTATCTGGACTTTCTTTCGCAAAAAATCCCTCTGAACAGTCTTGGAAAATGCTCCTTGATTTCTGTGCCAGAAATCCGTACAATTGTACGGCTGTCCCAGCAATTAATGCTGTACGGACTGTCTCGAAATTCGTGCCAAAACTCTGCTAAAACTGTACGGAAAACCCAGCAGGAACAGCTCCTTGAAAATCGAGTTGTACGATCCTCAAAATTTGTGCCAAATTGTACGGACTGTACGGAAATACACTCAGAAATTAATTACAGCAGTTACCTCAATTTCCGTGCCAATAAATGGCTATACGACAGCCTTGAGATGTGTGCCAAACTCCTAAAAAATTCTTCTGCTGTCTCCCTCAATTTCTGTGCATGAAAAATGGCTGTATGGCCTCTAGAAATCCGTATCGTACGGTCTGCATTAATGGCTGTACCTTGTCTTGATATCCGTGCTAGTTTGCTGCCTTGGGATGCATGCCCAGCTCTGCAAATGCTGCCTCTTTCTTCTCCATCTCGACCTCCCTCTTTTCTCTCTTGCTCTCTCAACAAGAAAATGAATGAACAATCCACAATGGGTGCGCCCTCTTGCCCTAATCGACCTCATGAGGGAAGGTGAGGGGTTTTCTAATCTAACGGTTGAGATTAGATTAGATGGGTGGCTGAGATTTGGAGTCTCTTCACTCACCCTCACTTTAGTCATAAAGTAACCTTTTAATTTGCATCTCACAAATTAAATGACTAGGATCCACATTAGGCACTTTCTCCCCCTTAGGTGCCTAGGGAAGAGAAACACTTGCCTTGGTACTTTATTTAATTAAAATTTTTTAACACTCCCTCATACCGAGGAAAGTGTTACTCACCACGACAAGCTTGTCCCTGAAAAATACAAACTTGCCCCTGTTCAATGCCTTGGTGAGTATGTCTGCAACTTGCTTCGTACCGTACCGGCATCTAGAAATCCGTACCGTACGGTCTGCATTAATGGCTGTACCTTGTCTTGATATCCGTGCTAGCTTGCTGCCTTGGGATGCGTGCCCAGCTCTGCAAATGCTGCCTCTTTCTTCTCCAGCTCGACCTCCCTCTTTTCTCTCTTGCTCTCTCAACAAAAAAATGAATGAACAATCCACAAT
>SNQJ01S0001002.1:188230-198959 GCA_010110895.2 Picea sitchensis | reverse complement strand
ATTGTTATAAAATAACCTCGCCCCCCCCATTTCCCTCATGCCTCTCTGATCGAACATTTGTGAGCATGTGGAGATTGTGTAGTTGTGATGGAGAGACTTTATTTAAAGTGAGCTACCAATGATAAGGAACCCACTACAGGGGATGATTTTGATGATATATAGTTATTTGTTGTAGCTTAGTGTTTTTTTCACTCTAGAGGCTATTTAGAGCTTCAATGTTTATGTATTTTGTTTCAGATTGTATCACACTCAACGCCATTTTTCTATACTGACACTTGAGGCAAAGTTGGGACATGAAAGATAACTTGGCCAAAGCTAAGAGATGATGGACATCTAGGAGAAAGGTGGGACATACTAGACAACTGAGACAAAGTTGGGAGATTATGGACAATTGAGACAATGTTGGAGCAAGGGACATGATAGACAACTTGGACAAAGCTGAGACATGATAGACAACTTGGATAAAGTTGGGAGATGATAGAGAACTCGGGCAACACTGGCACATGATGGGCAACTTAGATAAAGCTAGAACATGACATACATCTTGGACAAAGTTAGGACGTGATAGACCATTGGGTCATATGAATGCTATGGGATAGAGACCTTGGTTTGAGTTTTGCTTATGTCCTTTGGACACCCTCATGGTGCATAAATGTATATTTATAATGAGTATGAATGTAATGAAAAGTGTCCAATATTGCTACAAGGAGCACAAGGTGGCTATTATTCTACAAGAGGGAAAGAGGTAAGGAGAACCCATGGGGACAAATTCCCTTGCCATGTGTCATTCTCGAAACTCACCACCACTTTGCCATATGTGTCCAAAAGAATTCTTATGTACTTTTGAAAAGGATACATACTATCATGAAATCCTAAAGGTATATAATGTGCATTTTGAGAGGAAGAGCCTTCGCCTACACTTTTACTCTTCTTCTACTCACTTATTCCATCTCTTTTCCCAATATTTTTCCAAGAGGTCAACTGTTATTTTATAACTGCATTATCTTTGCTCTACCTTGGAAACTGTGAGTTGGTGGGAGCCTTTGTATGCCAGAGGGTTTTGTGACTGGTAGTGAGAAAGGATCTATGGTTATAGTGGGCATTGGCAAGGGATCTATGGTTATAGTGAGCAGTGGCACAGGGGCAAGATAGTACTTTGTATGCCCTTATGTCTATGGTGAGAGTGCACTGTGTTTGAGCTAAGGGCTACGATTCTTGCCTGCACTATTGGATTTGTTGGGATGGATTACTTGAGGGACTTGTTACCCCTCATATCGTATGAGGTTCCATCTTGTGATTTTCATCACATTGATGGAGATTTGCTGTTGGTTCCTTGGAGCTTTTGGACCGGCTTGGGGGGATTCATCTTCATGGAGACCCTTTTCTTCATGGCCTTGGATCATTTGATGGATATCTTTGGTTTGGGGGACTCTCACTTCTCCTTGGTTAGATGACTGTGCTTACTGCTTGGTGGTCTTCTCACATGTGCTTTACCTTGTTGATTACCTTGTGGTTTCACTTTTGATGGATGTGGAGCATACCATCTCATTATGGTCGTTTGTTATATATGCTTATCTTGGACATGGATGATGGTTCTAGCCCCTCAAGTGGTTGGATGATGATGTTAGGAGGTAGATGTTTCATGATGTTGTTGATGTTTCCTTGTGACTTGGTGTGTTGATGTATGATGTTGGTGTCACTAGGATGGGGTGTTCTACATGGTCTTCATGTGTTGGATGTGTGATGGACACACTTGATGATTGGATGGGGTTAACATTTCATGTCCCCGTCTCTTATGATGTTGTTATGGTAGGACGACTCATGTTGCCTTTGTTAGATTTTCCCAGGTGATTAACTTTATGATGTAACTTTTGCTAGACATCACCCAGGGGGAATGTGTTTCATGATGCTAGTACTCTTATTGATGTGTTATTTCCTAATTTTTAGTTGGAAGGGGGGTACTACATATGATTTGATGGTGATTTAATCTTTCCTAAGGTTAGATGGTGATTTTTGCTGTAATAATCCATTGGTGGTGGTGCACCTTAGGTTGGAATTTATGTTTTGTTGTTATCACAATGGTGTTTTGCTAGCATAACATCTTTTATTTACATGGTGCAACACTTTATTAGAGTGCACCCCTCATTTGCACACATGTTCATGGTGTTTTAATTTGTTGGTGACTAATTTTGAGGGGGACAATGGTTATGTTTGAGCATTAACCTTTGTGCATACATGTTGAGGTTTCTTTAACTGTTCAATGGTTAAATTAATATAATTTATCCAGATTAAGGTTAATAGCTTGGGTGCCCTATCTCAGTTGCCTCCTTTTCACATTTGAAGGGGTTGATTGGAGTTGGTTGAGGCTTTCTAGTGGTGCACCCCCTCTTGGGCATAATTATCGAGGCATGCATTATTTTATTGTTTCTTAGAGAGGTTGGCACACTTCTCTAGGGCGTAGTCTGTTGGGTTGGTTAGACATCTTTATGGCATGGCATATGGAGTAATATTTTATTATTGAGGTCTAACCTCTCTTGGCACATTCTCTTAGGGCACACTTCATTGGAGAGTATTTTATTATTTGTGGGTGGTTGATGTAGTTACATGGCACACGTTTCTAGGGTGCACCTCTCCTAGGTGCTCCCTCATCTTTATTGCATGGATATTTCACCTACACTTGATGACTTCATTGGAGAAGCCCTCACCTCTTTGACTTGGCATTATATATTATTTCATTGGAGGTGGTTATGGAGGAGTTTATAGAGGGGCGTGTGGCATACTTGGAGGGCCACACGTGTGGCTTTTGCGTGCATTTACTCGGTCCTATTACTAGTTTTGAGCATATCCTTGGAGGGTGCACTCGTGGGGACATTTCTTGCTATTCTTGGAGATATATATTTTATTATTTCATGAAGTTTTGGCATGGTCAAAGCCCTAACTCGACCTTATCTCCTTGGATTTGTCTTGTGGAGATGGTCCACTTGCTATTTTGGGGTTTTGGCTACTTCGTTTCTTGTGGAGCGCTCCATCTACTTGGCATCTTGCACGTTCATCCATGGAGTTGGATGCCTTGGGATTCACACATGTGGATTGGTTGCATGCATCTTGTGGACCTTTTGCTGTTTTTGGAGAAGGTTGTTATGGAGCATTCTCCTAGGAGGATTATTATATTGTTTATTCTCTCATGCATCTTGGAGAGCACACTTAATGAGTTATCCTAGGTGGACCTTGGGGCACATCCTCCTATGTGGAGACTTATTTTATTATATCTTGCATGCATGCATTCTTGGAGGGCACATTCCATGTGGACACTTGGCATTGGACTTGGTTTGGTGCCTATTTTTAGTGGTACACCCCCCTCTCACGAGTATTCCTCCTCTCATGAGTATTATATTGTTATTTCACTACTATTTTTAGATGGGTCGAGTTGTCCTTGAGAGGTTTTTGTCGACATGATGTGACATGGTCAACCATTGATTGAGGAGAGATCTAACTATTCCAATATCATAATATTTGTTTGACTTGTCATGGAGTGACTTAGAAGGATAATAATTCTTTATTGTATGAGAGAAGAGACTCACTCTATAAGAGGAGCTTGCTCTCTCTCCATTGTGGAGGTTGTGGGGATTTTGGGGATTTAGAAGCTCTCTCCTTGGATTTCATTTGTGTACCACAAGCTTGGAGCCTTATGGAGAATTCGAGGTATATTTTCATTTGATGTGCAACTTTATTGTGCACTTATATTTTATGTGTTGCTTTTTGTATTAGGAAATCCTTGTAGCATGTTGTGATTGCCTTATAATGAACCATGCTTCATTTGGATAGAGTAATGTGAGGTTTTGACCCCTCTTATTGCTATTGTTGTTATGTTAGCCTACCATCTAATAAACTTAATTCTTCCTAGATTAACATAATCACACTTTCATAACAATGCTTGGGTATGACAGCCTTAGCCTTCCAAGGTAATTTTCTGCTATAAGAATCAGCAAGCTAAGGCTGACTTATGGCATGCATATAAGCCCCTATTGCCTTGCATTTTCATGCCCTTGCCCTCTCTGATCTATGCTCCCTTGACTCCATTTGCCCATGTGCGATTAGGCACTTGGCCTTGGGGTTTACCTTAATCTTTCCCTTCTCACACCACTCACTATTCCATTATACTACTACCATCCGTTTTGCTTAGGCTAACTCTTTACTAAATCACCTCGTGCCTCCATTCCATAGCCTTGGCAATCCTACCTTTTAGGAAAGCCCCCCTTGAGTTGGAGAGGAGGTAACTAGAAGAGAGAGGAAGAGCTACTATGGTGAGAGTGGGTAGCCTTCATGAGTTGCACAATACTAGCTCCTTGATGCTTGGGACTTTACATCGTGTGGGGGTGCTAGATTTTGTTGTAACAGGACTATGCAGTAGAGAAGGGAAATGCCTAAGCATGTGTTGTGATTGGTTGAGAGGAAGAGGTCCATTGTTGATTGATTGTTAGTTGAGATGCGTAGAGTCTTTTCTTCGAGAGAATTAATGATAATTATCTAGTTTTGGCCGAGTCTAGTGAGAGATAGAGCTTGTAGGTGTTCTTTACCGTGGTGGAATCATAGCCATTGATTGGCTATTTCAGGCTGTTGACCGAGTCATTGACATCGAGAGTAACTGATGATGGTGGAGAGCAGGTCCTGCGGCCATCGCCACCTAGGATAAGAGCCAGGTTGGGTGTGAACTTCCCTTCTCAGTGGGAGGAACTTGAGACTTTCTATGATTGGTAGGGACAATAGCCTTAGAAGCTGGGGCCTTTTGAGGCCCATTTGCTTTGTTCTAGCTGTTGCATTGTATTGCTTGTGTTCACCCCCTATAACTATTGACATTGTTCTAAGCACCTTCTTGGGCTTTGGGTAGCTTGAGTGGCTAGGTTTGTCTGAGCTTTAGAGTGGGCAACAGAAGCAAGTATTTGACAGCTTAATATACCTAACCCATTGCCCTAGCATTTTGTACCCAACTTGAATGAGAACATTTTTCTTGAGATCCTGGACATATTATCGCTGAGAGAAACCTTGTGCTAGGGGTTAGGAATAAAGAACTGTGAGGGTTCAGGTATATGAAACCCTCGATAGGTGCAAAGATATGCTATAGGAAATGCCAGAGCTGCATGGGTAGACTAGGAAACTCAACCCACACTGGACAAGACAATTGGGCAGCCTGGTCAATAGAAAAGCTCCCATTCCATGATGAAAACACAATCAATGTGTTCTTCCACACCCAATGGTGACAGGCATTGTCCTCATGCACACGTGCCTTGTTAGCAAATTGAAACAGGATAAATCCTTTTGTCAGACCTTGGGTATGGACACGTCACACAGCATCCATGTGGCTTCCAGACCTCCCTGACCTAGCTCCTATTGAAAGACTCAGGCAAGTCCTGGCCCACAAAGTATCCCAACAGAGTTTCCTCCTGGAAAATATTGCAGGCATCATCATATTCAGAAACGGAAATGTGAATAAGGATTTCCTTAGCAACAGAATTATTTCATGGTAAACTTTGGGGACAAGCTTCTTTGGTGCCTTCAATGGTACCATTGCTGCTGCTAAGTATAGACTCTAGAGTTCTCGCTCCCAATGCCAACAACATAGAAATCAAAGGATGCATTGGGTGGAGAGGAGGCCATTTATGGCCCCCTTGCTAGCCTTAGTCTTGTGCCAACACCGGTGGCCAGCCAGGGGCTGCCGGGTCGAAATCCATGCAAAAGGATAGGAAGAAATGCAACAGAGACAAGGAAGGAACACATATAACCCAACTCAGGCCCCAGGTGTATCTGTTGTTGAAACACACACATACACACACACACTTATAGATATTGTTCTGTTATACTTACAGTGCATGATTTCTGCACACCATCAAGGCCAAGGAGCTGGCAATACTGTGCGACAGAGAAAAGAGGTTTGATATCCTAGTCTCAGTTTATCTTAATACTATTGTACACATTTTGCATAATCAAATAGACATCCAACACATTGATAAACTATTTTATGCCCTCCTGTAATGCTTGTGGAGTATTAATAATGGATAGAGCCATAAATTGTGCAAGAAATAATGAAACTATTGTAGATGCTTTATTCATAATTAGATCTTCATCAAAAGTTAAAACATAACAAGCAGCTTTCCTTAAAACCTTAGTGCAGTATGAAAAGGAAAGGCTTCTGGTTGAACAGGGTATTATTTGTGCTTCTATTACTCAGGGCCATTGAAGCCTTCCAACAAACATGGCTTGGACTAGTAACTCATGGAAGTTCTTGTTCACTGGGTATGCTCAGCTTTCCTCTTAGTTCTGATTATAGGGTAGGGAAGGGGGCTCTCTAGGTTCTCTTCTTTTCAGTTATGTAATTGTTGACCAGCGTTCTATTTGCTGTGTGTCTTGCTGTTCTAGTTGTGGACATAATTTGGTATGTTAATGTTAGGTTACTAGTATTTTTAAATCTAGTTTGTGGCATTTGCAGTCATTTCTTAATAGAAAATATTGGCATTGCAAATCCCATAATCACCAGCAAGCTTATATAAGTAGTCAAAGGCAATTTATAGAAGAAGATATATAGAGGCATGCTTTGTTTCTGTACAGTCCTATAAAGACATCTTTCTACATAGTGAATGAGCAGTGTCTGGACATAATATATATCATGCCCTCTGTAACATGTTTTGGGCCTTTGTGTTGTTGGTCATTTGTTTGAATCATTGGATATAGTTTCCATTGTCAAATATACTTTTCTATTTCAACTGTTTCTCCTACATTTATTAGCAAGGGAAGTGATCCCTGCTTTCGTCCAGATTGCATTATAAATTCCATAGCTTTTATGGCATGCTTGATTCATTGGAATGTTTGGTGGCAAAAAAAGGGTTAGGTGAACTAGATGAACTTTGCATGTATTTTTTATTCTTATTTACTTTAAATTCTTGATCAACTGATGCATCAATATTGAGTAACCAAAGGTCTTGCAAGCTCTAGTAATTGTGTTCTTGAATCTATTGTATTTCTGTCATAAATCCACGAATTGAAAATAGTTGTAACTATAGTTGGGCCTGTAACTAGGAGACTTCATAAGCAATCAAGATGTTGCCAAAAGTGATGTCTATGTGAAATGAAGATTATATTTTACTGGGGGAGGGGTGAAGTTTCAGAGGAATATGCATATGAACATCTGGTAGCTGTGATACATCAATACGGGCATTTACTTGAACTGTTCATGTTTAAGCATCTACTAGACTTTACCAAGAAAAAGGAAGTGAGTTGAATGATCTCCAATGTTGCGGTTACAGGATCAAAGACATATTTTAGCTGGGATGATATATGTATGGTAGGAGCAGCAAATTCATAGAACTCTTGAACTCTGCATATGTTTCAATCCTGTCTGTGTGAAAAACCTAACAATGCTGTCGTGGCATTTGCTTGCAATCTTAGTGCACTTGTTGACATTCTCTGATGGTTTGTTACACTATTCTATAAAGCAATCAGCACATGAAGATACCAAATTAGGGCTGCGAGTGGACAATGCTGTTTAGTGTCAGGTGAATAAGCTATATTCCATTGTATGTTTCAGGATGTACTTGCCAGTATTTTAGGTCTCCTATGGTCTTAAGAACATTAGGTTTACATTTTAGAGCTCTTAGCTTATTGAAGGATTTGAGAATGAAGATCTGGTACTTGAGGCCACATGTGGTTTGGTGATGGTGTTTATTTCTGTCTGAAGGTTCCTGTTCTGGGTGTGTTGTGATCTAAGATTTACACAGGCTCATGGCACAAAATTCATACTATTTTAGAAATGCATTGACCGGAACAACTGTGAAAGATAACATATTTGTAGATTATCCCTGTAGCATTGCTTCTGCCTTGAACTTATTTTGCATTGACACCAGCTAACGCATTTGGGCTTAGGATTATCCCTGTAGCAGTGCTTGAGCCTTGAACTTATATTGCATTGATACCAGCTAACTGAATTTGGGCTTGGGATTGTACTTGTGTGTGTGGATATTTCTTTGAAATTTGAATTCAGATGTTTAATACTGTGCTTTATCAATTTCTATTTGTTTTCGGATTTTGTAGCTTCATTTCATTACACTTAAGCTATATCCAAGTTGGAGATGCCTGCAGGCATTCCTTCTGATGTATGGCTATTTGTTGGTGTTTACTGGTTCTTTGACCACTTCTTTTATTTTGCGCATGTTTACAAACTTTCTTCTTTATTTACTTTCAATCACTGATAATCACAGTCAAGGCCCAGAAATACATTTGTATGTTCGGTACTACCTTTTGTTAAATACAAGGGTTCAGAATCTGGTTTCTTAATAAGAAGGTGGCCAAAGTGCAAGAGAGCAAATCTACTGCTAGAACAAAAAGAATTCAATAGTTTCCTGTCAGAAGTTTCAGTTTGATGTGATTCTTCCTCCCAAGCAGTTGAAACTTATTTGTTCAGTTATCCCAATGGATACCTGTAGCATGCTATGATGTCTCCTTGACATGTATTGTATCAAATACGAGAGAGGCCTTAACAAAATCAATAGAGTAATGCAATTGCAACGGATTGTGTCCATGCTTGAAAAGTCTTGTATATTTGCAGTTTCTTCTACAAACTTGGTACTAGGTAACATCTTCTTTACTATCTTTTATGGCTATGATGTTTAGTATGTGAACTTAGCCATCATCTACATTGTTCCATAATAAATTTGTAAGGAATCTAAAATTTTACGAGTTAGTTTTAAGAGTTGAACCTTGTTGGGAAAGCAATATGGCCATCCTGGGGCAGTTGGAGAAAACACCAAGTTTAGCTACAATCATTGCTTCTGTGAACATTATGTGGGAAAGAATAGGTCATGAAGGCAACCAGCCATGATATTGCTACTATACACAGATATCGACCTCTGTGATTTGTGGGTTTCCTTGAAGAGCCCATGACCCCAAAATGTTCCTCCATTTTTAACATTCTTTTGTTTTGTTCTCTTCTCTAGTGAATTATCTCAAGCTACCAAGACAGGTTTTGCTGTTATAGTGGATTTATAGCTGATTTGGTTATCAATCAATGCCCAACAATCAATCAATGTCTTTTTGTGTAAACAAGAAAGAGATAGGTTCTTCTTTTTGATGTTGGCTCAGCTGGGCTGGATCCCATTCGTATGGACGAATCAAGGTGTGAGTTAAAATGGTAAGAGGAGTAGGCAATAAGGCTCTTTAGTGGGGATGATAAATGACTTTGTCAATTTGGTTTTGTGAGAAACAATTATTTATATACCACATTATCAAGGATGGGTCAAAGCAATGTGGCCATCTTGGGGTAGTTGGAGAAAACAATAAGTTTAGCTACAATCATCACTTCTGTGAACATTATGTGGGCAATGTTATATCCTAGCCTAGGGATAACTAAGGAGATTATGTCTCGAGGCTCACAGGTCCTAGACATGGAGTACCGAGAGCCATATTGACTTGAACCTAGCCCTGGAGAGCCCATCTTTCTTCTTCAACGCCTCCACCTTGTCAGCGACAAAATCATCCATCCCATCGCCCTGGTCCTTCAACAACAGTGGGTCTTGCTCCATGAGGTAATGAGTTAGAGTATCATGGTATGTGTCACTCCGATTCTCAAAACATTTGAATATGTGCATTTAATTCTTTTTACTTCTAACGTGTGCTTGGACCTTGTGCCTTTCCACTTGTCCACACCTGGGGGAATGACAGGATGTCTTAGTAAGTTGGTTCCCATAGGGTTTGAGTTGCCACTGGGTGGGTTCATGAAAGGTCATCGTCCGTTCCCACCATACTTACAACTTTTCATCTATTTCCCTCTCATCCATCCCATACATTGGTTTGGGCATTGGGTTTGCCAAGCTAGCTAAGGGTTGTACCTTGCCTTGTGGGAAGAAGGGGCTAAAGGCCCAGAGGATAAAAGTAGTTGGCAAAATATAAAAGCCAAAAGAATAAAACCTTCAGATGCTTCGCCCAGGGATCCTCGAGAAAGCAATAAAAGGCTTCTCAACAAGAAACAAAGGGACCCATAAAATAATAAAATCAAGACTTAGTTGGAGGATAGGGCGTCTCATCACGAGCCAACCTATTAGGTCCATGGGCATGTCATAGTATGACACTACCATTCAGCTGGTCACCACACCAGGGTAGTGGCTCTTGGTGACATAACCAAGAGAAAGGGGGTCTCATCATGAGCCAACCTTCTAATCTCCGTGAAATGCTTGTGGGTAACATTGTCACCACTCGTCACCACGCTAGGGTAGTTTCCCTTAACTAGTCTGTTGAAAGAAAAAAACAATAAGATAAAAAGATAAAAGACATTGAATGGGCTTGGAAACATTTGCATCCATGACAAGGTGCAACTCACCCTCTGCAGAGGCACCTACAGGTAAGCCATACTTTCCCCTGTGATCACTGAACCCATTGCTTAGACATCCATTACCACCTCATCCACTTACATGGCCTGCATTTGTCATCATCTGGAAACATCCCACGTCCAATGAGAATGAGCCTGATAGGACATCCTAACATCCTCTCTAAACTTTGCTTGTAGAATAACATAACGTCTTTGAGCACTTGTCTGGGAAAACGGGGTTTTATGCACATGTTTAAATAAATTGATTATTAGATGTGATTGACATTGCTATGATCCCTGTGACTTATGAACCCATGGAGGGTGTACTTCTTGTTGTTGCAGGGCCACACTTGACAGATAGATACACATGGGGAGATG
>SNQJ01S0001002.1:158341-181584 GCA_010110895.2 Picea sitchensis | reverse complement strand
GGCATGTAGCGGTATGACACTACCATTCATCTGGTCACCACACCATGGTAGTGGCTCTTGGTGGCATAACCAAGAGAAATGGGGTCTCATCACGAGCCAACCTTCTCATCTCCGTGAAATGCTTGTGGGTAACATTGTCACCATGCCAGGGCAGTGTCCCCTAACTAGTCTCCTGAAAGAAAAACAATAAGATAAAAAGATAAAAGACATTGAATGGGCTTGGAAACATTTGCATCCATGACAAGGTGCAACTCACCCTCTTTCGAGGCACCCACACGTAAGCCACACATTTCCCTGTCATCAATGCATCCATTGCTCAGACATCCCTTACCACCTCATCCACTTACATGGCTTGGATTTGTCTTCATTTGGAAACATCCCACGTCCAATGAGAATTAACCCAATAGGACATTTTAACGTCCTCTCCAAATCTGGCTTGTAGAATAACATAACGTCTTTGAGCACTTGTCTGGGAAAAAGGGGTTTTATGCACATGTTTAAATAAATAAATTATTAGATGTGATTGACATTGCTATGATCCCTGTGACTTATGAGCCCATGGAGGGCGTACTTCTTGTTGTTGCAGGGCCACACCCGACGAACATGTGAGATGGTTAGTTCGGACCTCCATAGGGCTAAAAGCTCACCAAATGGATGCTGAGACCCCAACCAGGGGCAAAGACAGATCATAGGTTTGCACCAGAGAGAGAGAGGAGGACGTTCCACCAGAGACAGCCTGACAGGCCTGGACCCAGGGGGGTCTTGCCCTTCTCACTATGATGTAGGCCTTGGAAGGCCCATGACATCACCTCTGTGACCCTTGACTTCACCCAACGTTTTGGACACTTTGGAAGCAGTGGTGTGCCAAGTGGCATGTGTGGTTTGATCCAGAGGCCTTGGGAGGCCTAACGTTTTTCCCCTGGAGGCCAATGTTGCACTAAAAAGGCCTAACGTTACCCTAAAAGAGCATGATGTCACATTCTTTGCTTGATTTAGGGTTTTAATTTGTCATTGAATATAAAAACTGGATATTACATGTAAACTGGCCATGTCGGCCTTTTTGACCTAATTCTGGTCATTGTAACTGTATAAATAAGGGATTTTCCCTTGTATTTTTTCATCATCTTTCACTCACACAAGTGTGAGGTTTGAAATTTGCGCCCTAATTAGGGTTACTTGGCTGAAATTTGGTGCGCACTTCTTGAAGGAGGTTTATTTTGGACTATTTTGGCATTTTTCTTGGTGGAAGTGTTCAACTAGAGTATTTGCTAGATGATTCTTGGTGGATGTAAGTAAATTTTCTGCAATTCTTCTTCATTGAATGGTTATAGTTACATTTATCTTGCATTTATACTAAGATTATGAAATTGCTAGCTTAAAACCCTAGGAGGCTAAGCACATGTTATTGTCCTTGCCTTAATAGCTTTCACCTACTAGATTATGCTGGAAAACCAATTTTCTTGAAGCTTTTGCTAAAGGCCTTGCCATTTCAACACCCTAGCACATTTTGCTTCATCTAAGCTGTCATCTACTTCATCCTTGAGCYAAAGGAGGAAAACTACTAGGGCCTAGAGTTACCTACTTCCTAGTAGCCATTTCCCCCCTAGGGTTTGGTGATTAACACCTTGGGCTACCATTTACCCTAAAAAAAGCACTGATCTAAGCCTTGCTATTGAGTGATTGACAAAAACTACTATCAAAACCTATACCTTAAGCTCTCTACTAAGTACTCCTAACCTTAGAATGGTCTAATCTACTAACTTATTTGCTGCTGTTACAAAAGTAAGCTACAACCATCTATTACAACACTAAAAACACCTAAAAACAATTGAAAAAAGTTGATTAATACACTGCCTTACTTGATTATGACAAATGCTAATATTTTGGTGTTAATGAGTAATCATTCTTGGTCATTTTGAAGCCATTTTAAGGCATTTATTGTGAAGCTATTGTCTTATAAACATTACTGCTATAAATTTCTGTTTGCTTCACCATATATCAACTATTTCTTTTATTGACAAAGTCCATGGTTTCATGAAGTACTAAGAACAAGTTGTACTTGCAAAATATATCTTTTCTTGTTGCTTTGTTTTGGGCAGGTACATCTTAAATCTTCATTACTTCATTGGTTAAAACCCTGAGACTTTCTGATGAGTGAGACTTGTGAGAGAGGACATTTTTATAGAAACTTTAAGCTTTGCCTTCTCAAACCCCCATGTCATCGTGGACGTCTCCCCTGGGCTATCAACCCTAAATAGAAAGAGGCATCCTATTGACGTGACAGTGATAGGATATCCTCCCGTTACGCCAATTTGCCTTCCCTAAACCTTATCCTATGGAATACATACAAATTGTGCGATAACATGCAAGAATAGGTCATGAAGGAAACTAACCATGATATTGCTACTATACACAGATATCGACCTTTATGATTTGTGGGTTTCCTTGAAGAATCCACGACCCCAAAATGTTCCTCCATTTTTAACATTCTTTTGTTTTGTTTTCTTCTCTAGTGATCTCAAAGCTACTAAGACATGTTTTGCTGTTATAGTGGATTTATAGTTGATTTGGTTATCAATCAATGCCCAAGAATTAATTAATGTCTTTTTGTGTACACAAGAAGAGACAAGTTCTTCTTTTTGATATAGGAAAAATAGTCATAGAGCTGAAAAGTGACAACAAAGAGTAAAGCTTTGTCTAGTAACTACCCCCCTTGCTTGTGGGAACTAGTGAAGCTAGCTCAACTGTGCTAGATCCCATTCGTATGGATGAATAAAGGTGAGTTAAAGGGGTAAGAGGAGTAAGCAATAAGGTTCTTTAATGGGGATGATACATGGCTTTGTCAATTTGGTTTTATGAGAAGCAGTTATTGTGTATACCACATTATGAGGGATGGGTCAAAGCAACATAGGCATTAATCTCATTGAGCTTGGATCATACTAGTGTATAATGGATCATGAGTATCCATAATTCAGTTTGTATTTCTATACCCTTAATCAATTTACAAGAAATCCTATGTATTTGTATTACCATCTTGCCTTTCGAACTTTTGCTTATATCCCTCCTAGATGAAAAATATGCTGACACAAAGTAATGTGAAACATATTTATCATTCAAGTTCAATATGCTGACACTACTGTCAGAGTTTGAAACTCTCAGAAGTTTTAGATATCAATCCTACCTTGTACATCTGTTTTTATTTTCCCAAGCTGTTCACTTTTCACAACTTAATCTGGAAATTGAAGACGAAATTGGTAATCCAGTCTTAGTCATTCACTAGACTTCCCTGACTAAGAAAAAGATTCAAAATGTTGGGTTCTCAGATTATGTCAAATAGTTTGTCAAAGGATTATGAGATTATACATGAAGAGATTCCTACTAAAGTCTTTCCAGAATGTAAGAATATGTTACAATTGAGTCTCGACAAGAGAGTAGGAAACTAATACATTTTTGAAAATCACACAAAAATTGGAGTTTATGGTTATGAACTTCAACCTTTCCTTTTACTTACTTTCTTGACTCCCAGAGCCTTTGCATTGGAATTCATTATACATAGATTAGACTCTGATTATATCCATTTTGTATCAAGAAAGTATAAATCTAGTTTTAAATTTTAAAAAAGATGTTGGTCCTTTTATTTTCAATACTAGAGTCTTTATAGGTAGCAGAAAAATTTATCAAGAACATGGGTTTCTAGCAGGGATAAATATGAGTGTATGATCCTCATGCTGTAATTTCTTCAAAAATGATTGCACATGGACAAGTTCCTTATCAACATCAATAAAAAACACAATTGAACCTGGTGGCAAACCAAAGCAACTGAGAAGATGTGCAAAGTATTTTGCAAATCTAGGGAAAAGTTCCAAAGAAACCTTCAAAGTCTCCAGTAACAGAGACCCCTCAACAATTTGAGAATATATACAAAAGAAAGACTACAAGATCAACTTCAAAAATGTCAGAAACATAAGAAGAAAGGTCAACAAAAAGGAAAAAACTAACTAAATGAATATGAGAAGAATCACCACCAGTGATTAGAGAACTTGCTATAGTGGTAGAAGTGTCATCATCAACAAATCCTCAGAATGAAAAAAGTCAAAGTGAAAAAGAGTCATTGGATACAAATCAATCAAAATAGATTGATCATGTTCATTAGTTGACGTCTACCAGGGAGACGGGTGCAAAGATTAAAGAAAAAAATCTTCCTAAACTCTTTGACCAAGAGACATCTCAGACCAAAATGCTATCATGTGTGGATTATGAAAATGGTAGATTGAATGTAGTGGTGTTTGAACCAAAAGAGAAAAATAAGGTTACAAATATATCTATTGATCTTAATGCAGTTCATCCACTTGATAAAATGGATCTGCATAGACAAATTGGAGAGACGTTAAATATAGATGTTATGATAACTACTCTTGGAATAAATAAGCTACACGTTATAATGAAAAAGGTTAGGAACACTAAGCAGATATGAGTGGAGGAATTGGAACAATGGGTAATGGATTTCAGAGTTAATCCATAAGATGCAACATCTCTTGAAGCTCCGATGAAAACAAAAGATATAGAAATCCAGGAACTGAAGAAAAAACTCAATATTCTTGGAATTGATCATGTTCAAACTACAGAGTTGCATGTAATACAAAAAGAAAATGAACAAATTCTGAAACAAATGATATAGATGGGAGACCAAATGGAAATGCACGAGAAACAAATTGAAATCTTGAAGAAAGGATATTCTCCTTTATAGATAATAGATTCAACAAATCCAACATATGGATTATCAACAACATTGGTAGATATGAACCTAAAGGGAGCTAAATTGAAAAGCTGAAGAAAAAAGTTTCAACAAAGATTGAAGAAATCAAGGACAAAGATAAAATTATTGGAGAATAATAGAAGTTGAAAACAAATATGCTAATAGACATTGAATAGTTACAAAATAAATCATCTAGCAAACCATATCTGATCTGGTATGAAACCATTGTTGAAGTTGGCAATATTTGGCACTACTTCAAAATAATTAATGAAGAAATAAATTTGATGGATGAAGTAGATAAAACTATAAATAAACCATTTCAATTGCTAGGAACCAAGCCTCAGGTTGCTACCAGGGTTATCAAGTTCCTAAAATCTATTTCCAGAGAAGTACTAAAGAGTAAAGGTGTAAAGAACAAAACCACAATGGTGATGGACGCTGAAAATATTTTCACAAAAATAAATTTTCTACAACAATCTCAAAATAAATGTATAATGGTGAAGCTTCAATGTAAAAATGGGAGTGCCTTCAACATGGGATGATAAAGGGAAGCTTCTATCATTTGAAAGTTACAAGAAAAATGTATTCATAATCAGAGAAGGTGAAGACAAATTTCAAGGAATGGTTGACACTTTGCGAGGGAAAAATATTGTGGATTTACTCATAGATGATTTTTATTTACTCTGGCAAATCAAAAATCTGTTTCAAGCCCTCCTACATACGAGAAGTACACTAAGTTAGATATCACATATAGACAAATGAAGTCATTCAACTATCCATCAAGAGAACATTGGAAGCTTCTCATCTAGACAGTGGAAGAAAATCATGGATTTGAACAAATGTCTTCCAAATCTTCCTATTTTTAGGAGTCAAAGATCTCTTTGTATATGAAAAACTACGAAATAGGATCGAATAACCACGTCTCGTTATGATCTAATTTTTATAAAAGTCTAAGAAAGACTCTATGTAGAGATATTTTTGCCTCAAGAAAAGACTACATCTTTAAATAAAATTTGCAGGCTTATAAAGAGTATTGACAGCCCTGAACCTAAAGGGAGATGAAATTGAAAAGCTGAAGAAAACAATTTCAACACAAAATGAAGAAATCAAGGACAAAGATAAAATTATTGGAGAATACCAAAAGTTAAAAGCAAAGATGCTAATAGACATTGAACAATTACATAACAAATTATCTGGAAAACCATATCTGATAGGAGCCAGGCACATTATCTAGGATGAAATCATTGCTAAAGTCGAAAAGATTTGCATTACTTCAAAATAATCGATGAAGAAATCATTTTTACAGATGAAGCAGATGAAACTATAAATAAATCATTTCAAGAGTTATGAACCAAGTCTGAAGTTGCTACTAGGGTCATCAAGTTTTTAAACTATAATTCCATAGAAGTAATAAAGATTAAAGGTGTAAAGAAAAAAACCAGAATGATGATGGAGGATGGAAATATTTTCAAAAAAAGAAATTTGATACAACAAGCTCAAAATAAATGTATAATGGTGAAAAGAGACATTGAACAATTCACCAACAAGTTTGAAAATCTAGTAAAAATGGGATTGCCTTCAATATGGGATGATAAAGGGAAGCTTCTATCATTTGAAAGTTACAAGAATAATTTATTCATAATTAGAGGAGGTGAAGACAAATTTCAAGCAATGGTTGACATTTTGTAAGGGAAACCTATTATGGATTTACTCATAGATTATTTTTATTTACTATGACAAATCAAAATATATTTTCAATGCCTCCTACATACGAGAAGTACACTGAGTTAGATATCACATACAAGAAAATGAAGTCATTCAACTATCCATCAAGCAAAAGTTGGAAGCTTCTCACCCAATTGTTAACTGAATGAGTCATCAAGATATAAGTTGAAGAAAATCATGGATTTGAACAGATATCTCCCAAATCTTCCTATTTTTAGAAGTCAAATATCTATTTGTATATGAAAATATGTAAAATAGAATTGAATAACCACATCTGGTTATGATATAATTTGTATAAAATTCTAAGAAAGACTCGATGTAGAGAGATTTTTGCCTCAGGAAAACACTATATCTTTTAATAAAATTTTGTGAGCTTCGAGTGATTCTAAATTTCTATGTCTCAATTCATCTGATTCTTGTTCTTTATGTTATCTCCATATCCATATTTTGTTCTTAAATGTATTTGATACTATAATTGTGATAATTTAGTACGACCACTACTATCACAACTACAAAGGAATCATTAAAGCTATAGATTTATTAGATACGCTGTGAGTATGACAAGACCTATGCTTAATTCATTGTGCTTTGTGAATATAAAACAATTATTCCTTTATGTTCATCTTATATTTTAGTCTAGATACATACTCTGCAATAATTTATTCTACTTGAAGGGTAAAATATTATTTATCAGAAAGGTACATTATTTTACTTTCAATTTTGTTCTTCTTAATTATTCTTTCATTCATTAAAGATTCAATTTTCTGAAACACTGAAATTATGCCCTCAAACCCTGATGTCTAAGCATTAAAGATTAGTAATTTAAGCCTTTTGTGCTTCTTAACTATTCTCTCATTCATTAACGATTCAATTTTTTGAAACATTGAAATTATGCCCTCAAATCCTGATCTTTAAGCATTAAAGATTAGTAATTTAAGCTTCAGGTAAAATTAGAAGAACATTTTGTTTTAGTATAGGTAAACATAATATAAAATCAATCAAAGTAAAATGGATGCCTTGGCATAGTTTTCTAACCAGAAACATCTCAAGTATTACAACAAGAATGATGAAACACTTGGACTAATCAGAATGTCCATTTATCGCAATTTAGGGTTGCACCTTCAAGGAATTGATGGCCTAGATAAATCTTGTGAAAATATTGAAGTTGTGTTTGGTAAACAAAATATTGTTCAAGCCTACTCGACATAAAATCAGTTAATGACTTTAAGTCCCAATTATTTTCCTTGCATTAAATATTATTTATCTAAGTTTAAAACACTTGGAATTTTATGTATAGATTGAAAAATAGATGTGAAGTAGGACTGTTGCATATATTTATTCTTTCTAAGCTTGGTAGTGCATATTTTGTGTTTGTATCTACCTTTTATGCCACTAGAGAATCTCTAGGGAGTGCTTGCCAAAATCCCTCTCTTGAGTCTTTTTGTGATGCTCTTATTCAAGAGAAAGATAAACTTATGCAACTTGGAATGATCAACACTGTAGGTACATCCAACAAATCCTTAGTGGCCTAGTGGAAAGATAAATCCAAGAATTCCGAGAAGCAACATCCTCTCTGCAAAAATAAGAAAAGCAAGGGTCCTAAACCCTCTCCACTAGCGTATGCTCCTAATATACTTGACAAAGGAGCAAAATCCAAAAATAAGAAGACTCATAGACATTGCAACTTTTGTGGGAAATATGGTCATGTGAAGTCCAAATGTTTTAAAAATATGGAAGCCTTAGAAGCAGTGATGAAGAATCACAACAATGGTATTGATTATTTTTCTTCTTCTTCTCATGGATATGAAATTTTTGCGTCTTGTTTCTCCTTCAATGCAACTTCCACTTCTTCTTATAATGAGTGGCTTATTGATTCTAGAGCATCTCATCATATGGATAAGGATAAAACCATATTTTATTCTCTTAAAGAATGCAACAACAAAAAAATATTTGTTTATGATGATAGATCTCTTAGTGTTGTAGGGCATGGAATAGTTCAGGTAGATAATGGTCATTTTGATGATGTAGTATGTGTTCCAAGTCTTTCTTGCAACCTTCTATCAGTGTATCAGATCACTCATTTAGGGGAAGGAAAAACCATAGAGTTTTCATCTCACCAAGTTGTAATCAAGGACTTAAAAGATCCTAAGAATCTCCTCACAACTAGAATCGATGATGATATTACGAGGTTGTACAAGTTTGACAACTTTGGGTCATCATATTTTCCATCAATTTTTGTTGCTCATAGTGATGACTTGAGAAAACTTTAGCATGAGCATTTTGATTATCTAAACTATCACTCATTGAAAAAACCATCTAATCAACACATGGTGACTGGTCTTTCTCTTATTTCTTACAGATATGGTGTTTGTGTCAGTTGTTTTCTCCACAAACATCAATGGGACAATTTTGACAAACGTGCCTCATGACACACCTTGACCCCTTTACAACTTATTCACAATGATTTGTGTGGTCAAATTCTTCCCCTTCTTTCTCTAGGTGCACATATATATTAAATTTCATTGATGGCTTCTCCATGCACACTTGGGTTTACTTATTAAAACTTAAAAACAAAGTTTTTGATCTATAAGACCCTTGTAGAAAAACAATCTAGACATCAACTTCAAATATTAAGAACACATAATTGTTAAAATATTGTGTAACTGCAAAGAATATTCTTATCCCATTTTGTGGATAAAGATAAAATATATTTATTAGATCAATCCCCTTTTGTGGATTGATCATGTCGGTCATTGTAATTGACCAAACCCCCTTTTGCGGATTGGTCAAACCCTAATTGTAATAGGCTAAATAAGAAGTCGACCCCATAATATATTAAAGAGGCCCCAAAATATATTAAAGGTGGTTATAACCACCCAGAGGAAGAAGTTGGCCTTGCCAGTGAAGAGACACTTCCACACGTGCCATAATTGTACAAATAAGAGAGACCAACGCCTCATTTAGACACACACTCAGCTCACTCATCTAGTGCACAAGTTTTGAAGGAAGCTGCAGTTGCTGATTGTGCAACCTTCTGTTCGTATTTTTGTTTCGTCTTCTTCAAATGATGACACTGAGGATGAAAATCCACCTCTGCTTGCTGAGTCCTTTGAACATGAACCTGAACCAACACCACCACTTTTGAGATGGGGTCCCTTGAACATGATAAGTAGTTGGTGATATTTCCGGTGATCCTTTAGATCATTGTCAAACACATTCACATTTTCAATGCACCTCTTCTCTTTTATCTCAAGTTTCAGAGACTCATGATCCAAGAAAATTGCAAAAGATTCAATTCATCCAGATTGGGACACCTAAATGAATGAAGAGTATCACTCTTTAATGGAAAATGATACTTAGGATGTTGTACCTCTTCCAAAAGGAAGATAAATTCTCAGAGGTAAATGGGTGTACATAAATAATTATACATCAGATAGAAGTGTTGAAAGACACAAGGCCCGATTAGTTTCCAAAGGGTCCTCTCAAGTTGAAGGCATTGACTATAATGAAACCTTTCCCCCCATATCCAAAATGAATTTAATTTTCCTCATTTTATCCCTTGTTGCCTCACATAAATGGAGGTCCATTAGATGGATGCTAAATTTTCCTTATTGTATGCAAATTTGCAAGAAGGAATACACATGGAAAAACCTCATGCATATGTATAGAACGAATCCATCCTTGTTTGTCGCCTTAAGAAATATCTTTATGGTATCAAGCAAGCTCCTCAAGCTTGGTATGCCAAAATGGAAAACTTTCTTCTTGACACCATATTTTTTAGATTTTATTCTGACCCTAATGTATATAACAAAAAAGTAGGAATCCATCTCATAATCCTTGTTCTTTATGTTTATGACCTTATTCTCATTGGTAATGACCCTAAACTTTTAACCCATATGAAATCTATCCTTCAAAATAAATTTGAAATGAAAGACTTATGTTATTTTCATTATTCCCTTGGCCTCTAAGTATTGCAAACCAAGGAAGCAATCTTTCTTTCCTAATCTAAGTATGCTTGTGACTTTCTTCACCACTTTCACATGGATGGCTCTAAACCAGCCCCTTCTCCCTTTTAGTCTGGAGTCAAACTTGATGCCACATGTACTTCTCTCAAATTTGATGCCACTTTGTACTGTCAGTTAGTTGGTAGCCTCTTATATTTAACTCATACCCGTCCTGATATTTCCTTTGTTGTTGGTATTGTTTATTGGTATATGAAAATGCCCCATGGAATCCATTGGAAAACATATAAAATGACACTTCGGTATGTACAAGGTACAATTCAGTTCAAGATACATTACAACTAAGGGGGGACTCCTTTCTATGTTGGTTTCACTGATTCATATTTGGACGATGACCTTGATGATCGAAAGTCCACTATAGGTTATTTTTTTAGCCTTGGTTTAGGACCTATCACTTGGTCCTATGAGAAACAAAAGGCTATTTCTCTTTCTTTAGCAAAAGCAGAGTGTTGAGCAATAGTTAATGCAAGTGAAGAAGCCTTGTGGCTTTGACAGATCCTTTCAGAGTTTGGATTCCGATGGCAACGTTTGACCAACCTTTGGTACAACAATCATAGTGCCATCAAATCACCAAATATCCAATTCAACATCAACGTAGAAAACACATCTAGCTACACATGGAATTCATCATAAAACTCATTCATGATCGAGTCATTGAAGTTCTCTTTTTCCCTACAAAAGATCAAGTTGTAGACATTTTCACAAAGTCTTTTACATAAGCAAAGTTTTCAAAAATTTGATCTATGTTAGGAGTTCATGAAGTTGTCATTAAGGGGAGATAGGCTCTGATGCCTCCTTCCTTCTCCTATTGTGTCGCCTTTGTAAATCCTTCAATTCTATCCCAACTTGTTCTTAAGGTGGGATGTTAGGATATTTAGACACTTAGGAGTTAGTTAAGATCAACTTGGTCTAATGTGTCGTTAGGTTAAAATGCGTTTATTAGTATGCATTTGTAATCTGACAATCATGATATGTTCTCAACATAGAGTGATCCGATGACTCATATTCTCCTCGATCTTAACGACTACATTGATATATGGATCAATATCTAATCGGTCCATGCTATTTATTTAAGAGCATGTAGTGTCATTTTCCAATGATATATTGTGAGAAAATCTTTGTAATATATTTTATTTTGCATTAATAAATTGCCTCACGTTCCCATGTTGGCTATGTGTAACGACCCCCGTCGTTACGACAACATGCGACGCATAACAAGTGCAATTTTTTTTTATAAGCAGGAATGTAACAACGACAATATTCGATCAACGCAACTCGACGACGAACACAACACACACAATTCAGGAAACAAACAACATAACCACCTAGCATACTAGTACATCATGCAGTTGGAAGCAACATACAAAAATCAATGAAACTAAAATAAAAACGACGACCCGCCCGTCCTACCCTGCAAGGTTAGGACCTCCAGTACACATAAGCAATGCTCAAGCCCAAGTTTCCATCGATTTTGACCATTTAAGGTCTCAAGGTTGGCGACTGTTCCAAGGAACAAGGATGTGTCTACATCTCGCCCGACACAAGAGAGACAATTCTTACTAAGCTAAAAGACAACATCAAATCAACCAAACACAACAACACCAATCGACACACGTAACATGATCCTTCAATGCGAGCAAAAATTAGCAATCAATGGATCAACATTTGCATGGTGCACAAATAAATAAACAACAATGGATAATTAGTGTCTTTTCGTCGCGCACAACCAGATAAATTTAATATTTAGACAATACCTTAACTAACCTTAAATTTTCAAGCGCGCGAGAGAGCTAACATACACAATCTATCTAGCAATAATAAACTTGAGGCATAATTCTATTTAAAGTCCATACGTGCTTTTTAATCAATCATTCATTAAATAGAATCCGAGGCGTGATAAGTGATATACCTTCCGGGGTCTTTTATTTAATCACGCAAACATCATGTCCATTAAACAATAACTACACTCATTCAACTTGGCAATTTAAATAAAGAAATGACTATACAACTACAACTTACGATACATTCTTCTAACTCCTGCAATTATAGAGTTTATTCTCCATTAAAACTTTTTCATCATACACCATTAACTAACATAAAACAAAGCTTTCTCCATTCTTCCTAATTACAACCCCTTTTTATCTTTAGAAAGAATGAGCATCAAATAATTTAAATAAATTAATATTACCGTATAAAAATTATCAATTTAACATAATGTATTCCTATAAAAATTATCATTTACATAACTGAGTTTTATACAATGGAATAAAAGACATTCCAAAGGTTCCTTCAAACCCTATTAGAGTCTTATCTGGAATGCATTCGAGGGAAATAACTATTTTTTTTTAAAACCGTAAAACAAAATTCAACAAAAAACTGATAGTCAAATTTACTGTTATCTAATTGCTATAGACGCCACTAAAGTGAGTACGATATCTGTTTAATCACATCTTGGATCACACATCCAAAATTAACACAATGAACTGTTAAAAGGATATACAAACAATCCACGTTTTAAGTGGTATCTAAATACAAAACATTAAACTGTTAATTTCGAGGATTGCAACTGTGAGACGAAAAGTAACTGCAAAATCAATTAAATCCCCCCCAGGCAACCCACACTTCCTTCAACACGATCTCTGATTTACATGGATTTGACTGATAAATAAATAAATAAAACAACCCCGCCACTTGCCAACAACATAATAATAATTTTCGACCATGTTAAAGTCTTGTATATCAAAATAAAAGAAACAAGTTTCTATTTTTTTTATTTATTTTAAATTATTGGGTAAATGCGATGTCAATGTGAGAGATCTTGTGATCAAGTCAGAGCATTTAAAAATCGTGCCAGTAGCTTTGTGGAATATCTATATATTATATAGTGGGAAAGTTTAAACTCTGCGTTGCGTGCTGTGGTAAAAAGTGGAAGACATATCACGTGGTGGCATTGCAAGGTTCAACATTATCGAACGGTGGTTTACAAAGTTTGAAAGCATTAAATAGATTTATGTGAATCCCATCGAGGACGCAGTCTGCTCCAAATTAAAAATAAACTTCAGATCTAAGAGCCAATCAATATTCAGATGTAAACCAATTTCAAGGTTTTACATCTTTAAAAATAAATAATCAAATGTAAATCAATTTTAATACTCATAATAAAAATAAACAATGAATTGATTTCCATTATTTATGACTGACATAAACTGAATTTAGAATAGTAACTACCTCCATTTCTTTGTCCAATGCTACGATAATAAAATATTTCCATAATAAATCAATGCCAATCTATGGGTAAATGAAAGCACGACTCAAAATAGTTACATTGATTTTAACGCCACATAATCCGCCCCAGGCTATTCACGATTTAAAAATTTATGACAGAATAGGTAAAATGCGGGATTAATTAGCTTGGGTATCATAACAGCCAAACCGTTAGTGCACTCACATAAAGGGAGGAGCGCATGAGCCTTGCACTCACATAGAGGGAGGAGCGCATGAGCCCAACACGCTGCACCACACGTATGCAAAGTATTACAGGTGGAAGGGTTTGGGGCCTGCATGCGTTCCGACCGAGAAGAAGTAAGGTAATAACTCTAGGAAGAAACAAAAAACACATTAAAAGATTAAACATAGGAAAAGGGTTGGTCCGGGCTTGTTCTGGCCACGCGAAAATGGAGAAAACCTCCATGAATGAAAAACAAAGTGCGGTCCAAACATAATCACATTAAAACAATTAAAAAAAGATTCCCAAGTATGATAAGAACATACATCAATATTTAAATTCCTCCCCATACTAAGATGCGGTGCACGCAGTAACTGGACTGTTCCATCTCACATCATATGTTGTGACCCAACTTTATATTTTCCGTATTGAAAGCACACTGACAATCTTCCTAATAAATACAACATATGTGCCCTCACCAAACAGAGAAATGACACTACACTAATTCCTATCGCATTAAAACAATCATTCCAAAATGAAAACATTACACAGTCCAGAAAAAGATTCGCAATAAAATATAAAAACACATAGTGCTTCCAGGCTAAGCACGGCCTTGCCTTTAATTGCAGTTCTAGGACATATGGAAAAACGCAGACAAGGTTTATGATAACACAAGTCAATAGCTTATAAATTCAGGCAATACTCTGACAGGCACAACTATCGGTGCACCACAATAATATAAGAAAGCAAGAAGACAACATGAATGAATGCCGCGCTATCGGAAATTGGACTACAAATAATTAAACAAGGAGCGCTCTGTGTGCAATAGGGACCATAAATGCAGAAGGATGAAGTCTCTCTCGGGTGAATTGTAAAGCCATACAAAACAACGAAACACAGAGTGAGAAACCAAAATTTCATACCATCTAAATGTAAATCAACATGCTATCAACTAAATAAAAATTGCGAAATTTAGATGTGTGTACCTTGAGCGAAGGCGAAGGTTCCGCTACTGCTGTCTTGCTTTCGCGCTCCGACTTGCCAACCATTGAGACCTCACTGGTACCTCTCAGCCAACGCCAGGGGTACTCTTCTTCCCCCTGAGCCCCCCGATCCGCAAAGGGGCCAAACACACAATACCAGAGAATGCTAACTTCTCAGTCCACCTCACAAGGTCGAGCTACCACTTGTTATCCGAGCTGGGAATCCCCAACTCCCACAAGAAAATTTCAGTCAAGATAAAATTTCGGCAGCGTAACCTTACGCATACCAGACATGATCCATACTCCTCCTCCACCATCCTTTTTATAGAGTTCTCTTAGTCATTAGTTTCCCAAACCCTCATTAGATTCCTTTTTCATTGATTTAATTAGGAAAAACCTACCCCTTACACATGTCGCCTGATCCCCTAGTTGCACCAGAAAGTCAATTTATTAATTAATTAAATTTGCCTATTTCCATCACCCGCCTAAAAACGTTCCTAAAAATGCTCCTAGGTGTCCCATTATTCCCTTACAATTCTTAAATGACTTACGCCTTAAATTCTAGTTGAGTTCATAAATATAAAGTCCCAAGGCTAGATTCCTCACTGAGTTAGAAATTCCCCTTTTTCTTTAAGTTTTCCCCTTTTTAACTAAGTTCAGAATTAACAAGTTTAGACAAAACAACCATTTACTCCCTTTTAATAATTAAACCTTTATTAAAATTTTACTTCAGTTATTAATGTTTGAATTTTCTTTACCCCCTTCTTGTTACATGTCTAATTAGTTTTTTTTGTTGTTCAAAGGTTCTACTTAGACCTAGGTTTTAAATTCACTAGGCTTGGCGAAAGTTCTTAAGGGTAAATTTGTTATTAAACTTTACTCATCACATCATTCATTTTAAGTCCGACTAGGTCCTAAGGAGGCATAGTTTTCTAGGCACTAGGTTTATTAACTTTCCATAGTTAAAATTGTAGAAATTTTAATACAAATTATGTATTGCCTGGATTCTCCTGATCTAACAAGTATATGCCACTGTTAAATACATAATCTCTTCTACAAATATTCTTGCGGAATTTAAAACACGATCACCAATTGCAATATCAAGAAGAAAGATCAATCACACATAACACAGATGTTTTACCGGGAAATCATAAAGCTAAAAACCCCACTATCATATATTATGTATATATCATAGATCATGAAACAATCTCATAAAAACATCTAATCCAATAGCTCTCTGTACAATATACAATCGTCTCACACTTTCATACAAAAATTGACAAATTCATGTGCCAATTTACTACTTCTAGACAACCCGCCTCCTCTATGCAATCCCTGCTAATGGAAATTCCTGCAATGAATGAATCCCTCTTGCCTAGGCTGGGCAATCCTCATGGGCACATCCACTGTGTGTGTGGTTNCATGAGTGCACTCACTAATGTCACAATTGATAGTCAAACTGTCCCTTTCACCTGTTATCTCAACTGGGTCTCCACTGGATCTGACATGCATGTAGTTAACAATGGTAAATCTTCAGTTGCATGTGAGATCACTGATTGTGAATTAATTAATAATTAATTCACTGATCTCTCATTAGTGTAAGTTCAATTACAACTAGTACAACTGAGCTTAACTCACTTAACTGAGTTAAACTACTTCACAACTCACATAACTACACATCCAACTCTTTTACAACTTTGAATCACTCAGTTACAACTAATTCGACTTGCATGTCCCACCAGTCAACCTTTGAATTCGAATTTCCTATAGCTAACTGATTTTCCACTTCAGTTAACTATTTCCAAGTGCTCATTGAGAATAGACTAATATTTATTGTCCAACTATTATTAAGGGATAATAATAGTTGACATGCATCTATAAATAGAATTCACTCAACATCTATAAATAGACATCATCTATAAATATAATTTGCTCATCATCTAAAAATAGATTTCCACCTAAAAATAGCCTGAGGCTCCATCCTAGTGTAGGTGCATAATTTTCACTTGGATATTCTTGTTGAATCTTAACACTCCCTCTCAACAAGAAAGGGATTATCCTTCACCTCGATCTTGTCTCTATGGTATTTGAATTTTCTTCTGGTGAACGCCTTCGTCAGAATGTCTGCATCCTGATCTTTTGTAGGAATGTACTCAAGCAACATGATCTTTTGCTGCACAAAATATTTGATATGATGATACCAGATATCTATATGCTTAGATATATCATGAAACACATGATTAATCGAGAGTTTAATGAAACTATGATTATCACAGTGAATCACTGTCGGATCTAAATGAGAACCAAACAAACCAACCAAGATATTTCTCATCCAGATAGCCTCACATGCAACTTGACTCGCTGGTATGTATTTTTCTTCTGCTGAACTGAGTGCCACAGATCTCTGTTTCCTGCTGTACCAAGAAACAACTGTAGATCTGATACTAAAGATCCCCCCTGATGTGCTCTTTCTTTCCGTTGGGCTGCCCGCCTAATCTGCATCCATGAAGCCATGCAACTTCACCTCATCCATCTGTTTGTACCATAATCCATACTCAGATGTGCCCCTTAGGTATCTCAGGAAATGCTTACCCGCCTTCCAAAAGAGCTTGGTAGGCTTAACCATCGCTTGACTCAGCTGGTTAACCACATAGAAAATGTCTGGTCTCGTGTTCACTAGATACATTATCGAACCCACTAACTGTCGATAGACAGTAGCATCCAATACCTCTCCAGAAGTAGCATCCTCTTTCCTCCAGTTTCTTGGAAGAGGAGTATCCATGGGTTTGTTTCCCTCCATGTGAAACTTACCCCGTATCTCCCTTGCATACTTTCCTTGAGACACAAAAAGTTCACAATCTCCCTGCCATATTCCCAATCCAAGGAAATAATGAAGAAGGCCCATATCCTTCATCTTGAACTCCTTTGCAAGGTCCTCCTTGCATGAGTGTATCAGATTCTCATCCCTAGTCAATATTAAATCATCAACATAAAGAACAATGATTAAAATCTTACCCTCCACCACAATTTGGTATAGGTTTTCATCCGCTTCACTTTTGGTGAAGCCCAGTCCAGTGAAATAGCTGTCTATCTGAGTGTACCAAGCACGTGGTGCTTGCTTCAACCCATACAATGCTATTTTGAGTCAGCACACATGTGGCTCACTGCTGAAGATCTCAAATACTTCAGGCTGCTCTATGCACACCTCTTCCTCAATGATCCCATTGAGAAACACAGTTTTTACATCCATCTGATGAATGCGCCAGACCATCTGCGCTGAGAGTGAAAAGATGGATCTTATGGAAGAGTACCTTGCGACAGGTGCAAAGGTCTCATCATAATCTATCCCCTCCATCCGTGAGAAGCCTCGGGCCACAAATCTGGCCTTGTATTTATCCACACTCCCATCAACAACTTTCTTTACCTTGTAGATCCATCTCGAACCTACCACTGATTTGTCGATCGATCTTGGGACAATTTGCCATGCACTGTTTTTGACAATGGAGTCATACTCCTTCACCATTGCATCAACCCAAGTGGGATCTTGCACTGCTTCCTGAAAGGAAGATGGTTCAGTCACAATACATTTTCTCATGAGAGCCATGTATCCAGTAAATCGATCATGAGACTGTCTCTGTTTGCACTGTGAAGTAGGGGCTCCTACATTCTGTGCAACATCTAGTCTCAATCTATCAACTTCCGTGGTGCACTTTCTGTCATTTATGATGGATGGCTCTGCATGAGTGGATTCCTCCACTCCATGAACCTCCTCATGTGGCTGATCCACATCTTGAGACTCATATTTGGGAACCAACAGTTCCTCCTCTGCATGCAAGTCTAGCTCCCTCTCAAGTGACAACCGCATGGCTTTCCCCTCATGGAATTTTGTATCTCGTTGCATAACAGTCATCTTACTATTAGGAAAATACACATGATAATTATAGGTTGTTTCTGTGTACCCAAAAAATATTTTAACTTCAGCAGTCGAATCTAGCTTCTTCATGGCATTCTTGGTCACATGCGCATAAACAAATGAGCCAAAAATCTTAAAATGAGAAACATCAGGTTTCTTACCAGTGAAAATTTCTTCAGGTGTACTCATTCCAAGTACTCTATGAGGACAAGGGTTTTGCACATAAACCACAGTATTGCATGCTTCTGCCCACAAATGCATTGGTAGTCCCTGATCATGCAACATCACTCGTGCTGCACCCACGATCATTCTGTTCTTCCTTTCCGTGACCCCATTTTGTTGTGGGTTATGAGGCGCTATGAGTTCTCTTCGAATTCCTTCTTTGCTGCAAAAGTCTTTGAATTCGTTAGAGATGTATTCTCCACCATTATCGCTCCTTAGAGCCTTCACTTGCTTCCCCGACTCTTTCTCCACCAATGCTTTAAACTCACATAACTTTGAGAATGTTTGATCCTTCTTCTGCATGAAGAAGATCCAACATTTACGAGAAAAGTCATCAACAAAAATAACATAATACTTATGTTTTGCTGTTGACGCAACCGAGAATGGTCCACACACGTCTGTGTTAATTCTCTCCAGGATCACCAAAGCACGGTTATCCTTTTCATGAAAGGTGGACTTTACATACTTCCCCATGGTGCAACCCTTGTAGTGATCTAACTGAGCAAGTGTTCCCATTGGAATTCCAGTAGATATTTGCTACATGATTTTCAAGGCTCCATGATGAAGATGGCCCAATCGCATGTGCCATAATTCACCCTCATACCGGCTCACAACTTTTTCTTCCTTGCCCAGCATGCCAGCGCAACCATCTACCTCCAACTTGTAGATATTCTGAACTCGAATCCGTATCTTCTTGACTTGACCCGTTGTTTTATGTTGCAGGAAGGATTTTCCATCGCTGAAAACAACATCATAGCCTCTGTCCTCCAACATTACGACTGAGACCAAGTTTTTCTTCAGACCTGAAACATGCATAACATCTTTCAATTGAAATGGTTTACCTGACTCCCTCTGAAAGGTAATGGTACCAATGTTGTTGAAAAGTCAACAAGAAATGTGTCTAATTTATTTTCCCCTTAAACAAATTGGACAATAAATATTAATCTATTATCTCATAATTACTTGAAATAATTAACTGAAATGGAAAATCAGTTAACTATAGGAAATTTGAGTTAAAAGGTTGACTGGTGGGACACAAAATTCAAATTAGTTATAACTGAGTGATTTGGAGTTGTAACAAAATTATAAGTGTAGTTATGTGAGTTGTAAAGTAGTTTAACTCAGTTAAGTGAGTTAAGATCAATTGTACTAGTTGTAACTGAACTTACACTAGTGAGATTTCAGTGAATTAATTATTAATTAATTCACAATCAGTGATCTCACATGCAACTGAAGATTTACCATTGTTAACTACATGCATCTTAGATCCAGTGGAGACCCAGTTGAGATAACATGTGAAAGGGATAGTTTGGCTATCAGTTGTGATTCCAGTCAAGTGCATTGATGCAATCACACACACAGTGGATGTGCCCATGAGAAATGTGTAGCCTAGGCAATAGGAATTCAAATTTATTTGCAAGTTTTTCCATTAGCAAGGATTGTGCAGAGGAGACAGAGAATTGACACATGTATTTGTTGATTTTTGCATGACAGTGTGAGACGATTGTATTGTACTGAGAGCTATTGGATTAGAGTTTTGTATGAGATTGTTTCATGATCCATGATATACATAATATATTATAGTGGGGTTTTTAGCTTTATGCTTTCCTGGAAAAACACCTGTGTTATGTGCTATTGATCTTTCTTCTTGATATTGAAATTGACGACCGTGTTTTAAATTCCGCAAGATTTATAGTATAGGCGATTCTGTATTTAACAATGGCATATAATTGTTACATTAGGAGAATCCAGGAAATACATAATTTTTATTAAAATTTCTACATGGTATTAGAGCGCAGAAGATTGCAGAAGCTGAGTTTGTGATTGGATAGAATTCGAATTTGCAGAAAGACTTTCTTGGTGCTACAACTGATTCAAGATCGAAATGGATTTCAATGGATTGCGGTTGGAGTATGCACTCGAGGGCATCTCAAACTACATTGATTGGAAAGACAGAATGGAGGTAGTACTCGAAGACAATGGCTTGAAGGAATTCATTGACAAAGATGTTCCTAAGACAGATGCTGCAAATCTTGATGCATGGAAAAAGAAAGTGGCAAAGGTGAGGAAGATTCTGTTGGAGGGAGTACAAGACCACATTGTCTCAAGCTTCCATGGGAAAGTCACACCACATGCAATGTGGAAGACTTTGACGGATCTATTCCAAAACAACAAAGACCATAGGAAATTGGTGCTCAAAGATAAACTCAGGAAGATCAAGATGGAGAAGGGCGACTCCATTGCAAAATATCTCACGAAGTTTGCCCAATGTTAGGATGAGCTGGGGAGTGTGGGAATAATAGTCACTGATGATGATTTGGTGAGCTTGGATCTCCTAGGACTTCCCAAGAGTTGGCACAATTATCAAGACTCTATCAATGGAAGGGAAAAATTGCCATATTGGGAATGACTATGGTCGGATCTAGTGCAGGAGGAGTTCAGGCGGAACACCAGAGATGGCTCTTCATAAAAGCATGATGATGAAGGGGATTGTGCCTTGGATGCTAAGGCAAGGAAATAGAAGGGGAATAAATTCCATTCAAAATCCGAGTCTAAAGTCAAGAAGCAAGATTTGTCCAAAGTGAAGTGTTTTCACTGTCACGAACATGGGCATCTCGCTACTAACTATCCGCAGATGAGGTTGAACAAGAAGGTTGTTGGAGCTGCAACTAGTGAGGCCATTGCCTCACAATTTGAACTTGACTTCTCTTTGATCACATTCATGGAATCAAGTGCATCGAGATCGATGTGGTATTTGGATAGTGGTGCTTCCTTCCACATGACGAAAGATAAGTAGTTTTTCAGTGACTTGAGGAGAGAGATCTCAAAATGCATATAGATATGGGCAACGATGGATGATACAATGTGACTGGTATTGGTACCATTACCTTTTAGAGGGAGTCAGGTAAACCATTTCAATTGAAAAATGTTATGCATGTTCCAGGTCTGAAGAAAAACCTGGTCTCAGTCGCAATGTTGGAGGATAGAGACTATGGCGTTGTTTTTAGCGGTGGAAAATATTTTCTGCGACATAAAACAACGGGTCAAGTCAAGAAGATAGGGATTCGAGTTAAAATCTCTACAAGCTGGAGGTAGATGGCTGCGTTTCCATGATGGGCAAGGCAGAAAAAGTGGTGAGCCGGGATGAGGGCGAATTATGGCACAGGCGATTGGGCCATCTTCATCATGGAGCCTTGAAGATCATGCAACAAATATCTACTGGACTTCCAATGGGAACACTTGCTCAGTTAGATCAATGCAAGGGATGCACCATGGAGAAGTATGTAAATTCCATCTTTCATGAAAAGGAGAACCGTGCTTCGGTGATCCTAGAGAGAGTTCACACAGACGTGTGTGGACCATTCTCGGTTGCTTCAACATCAAAACATAAGTATTATGTTATTTTTGTTGATGACTTTTCTTGTAAATGATGGATCTTCTTCATGCAGAATAAGGACAGAACATTCTCAAAGTTCTGTGAGTTTAAAGCATTGGTGGAGAAAGAGTCGGGGAAGCAAGTGAAATCTTTAAGGAGCGATAATGGTGGACTAGAATACATCTCTAACGAATTCAAATAATTCTACAAAAAAGAAGGAATTCGAAGAGAACTCATAGTGCCTCATAACCCACAACAAAATGGGGTCGTAGAGAGGAAGAACAGAACGATCGTGGGTGCAACACGGGTGATGTTGCATGATCAGGGTCTACCAATGCATTTGTGGGCGGAAGCATGTGCAAAAACCATTGTCCTCATAGGGTACTTGGCATGAGTACACCTGAAGAAGCTTTCATTGGTAAGAAACCCGATGTTTCTCATTTTAAGATTTTTGGCTCATCTATTTATGTGCATGTGACCAAGGATGCCAGGAAGAAGATGGAACCGACCGCTGAAGTTGGGATATTTGTGGGGTACACAGAAACAACCCATAATTATCATGTGTATTTGCCTAATAGTAATATGACTGTTATGCAACGGGATATAAATTTCGATGAGGGGAAATCCATGCAGTTGTCGCTTGAGAGGGAGATAGACTTGCATGTGGAGGAGGAACTGCTTGTTTCCAAAGATGAGTCTCAAGATGTGGATCAGCCACATGAGGAGGTTCATGGAGTGGAGGAAGCCACTCATGCAGATCCATCCATCAGAAATGGCAGAAAGCGCACCACAGAGGCTGAT
>SNQJ01S0001002.1:109695-158291 GCA_010110895.2 Picea sitchensis | reverse complement strand
TGTCGCTTGAGAGGGAGATAGACTTGCATGTGGAGGAGGAACTGCTGGTTTCCAAAGATGAGTCTCAAGATGTGGATCAGCCACATGAGGAGGTTCATGGAGTGGAGGAAGCCACTCATGCAGATCCATCCATCAGAAATGGCAGAAAGCGCACCACAGAGGCTGATAGATTGAGATTAGATGCTGCACAGAATCTAGGAGCCCCTACTTCACAGTGCAGACATAGACAGTCTCCTGATTGATTTACTAGATACATGGTTCTCATGAGAAAATGTATTGTGACCGATCCATCTTCCTTTCAGGAAGCAGTGTAGGATCCCACTTGGATTGATGCTATGGTGGAGGAGTATGACTCCATTGTAAAAAACAGTGCATGGGAAATTGTCCCAAGACCAGTCGACAAATCAATGGTAGGTTCGAGATGGATCTACAAGGTAAAGCAAGTTGCTGATGGGAGTGTTGAGAAATACAAGGCCAGGTTTGTGGCCCGAGGCTTCTCACAGATTGAGGGGATAGATTATGATGAGACCTTTGCACTTGTCACAAGGTACTCTTCCATAAGATCCATCTTTTCACTCTCAATGCAGATGGATGTAAAAACTGTGTTTCTCAATGGGATCATTGAGGAAGAAGTGTACATTGAGCAGCCAAAAGGTTTTGAGACCCTTGACAGGGAGTCACATGTGTGCAGACTCAAGAGAGTGTTGTATGGGATGAAGCAAGCACCCTGTGCTTGGTACACTCGGATAGATAGCTATTTCACCGGAATGGGCTTCACCAAATGTAAAGCGGATGCAAAACTATACCAAATTGTGGTGGAGGGTAAGATTTTAATCATTGTTCTTTATGTTGATGATTTAATACTGACTGATGATGAGCAACTAATACACTCATGCAAGGAGGACCTTGCAAATGAGTTCGAGATGAAGGATTTGAGCCTTCTTCATTATTTCCTTGGATTGGAAATATGGCAGCGAGATGGTGAACTTTTTGTGTCTCAAGGCAAGTATGCAAGGGAGATACTGGGTAAGTTTCACATGGAGGGATGCAAACCCATGGATGCTCCTCTTCCAGGAAGTTGGAGGAAAGAGGATGCCACTTCTGGAGAGGTAGTGGATGCTACTGTTTATCGACAGTTAGTGGGTTCACTAATGTATTTAGTGAACACGAGACAAAACAATTGCTATGCGGTTAACCATCTGAGTCAAGCGATGGTTAAGCCTACCAAGCTCTTTTGGAAGGAGAGTAAGAATGTCCTAAGGTACCTGAGAGGCACATCTGAGTATGGATTATGGTACAGACAGACGAATGAGTTGAAGTTGCATAGATTCACTGATGCAAATTGGGTGGGAAGCCCAACGGACAGAAAGAGCACACCAGGGGGGATCTTTAGTATCATATCTACAACTTTTTATTGGTACAACAGGAAGCAGATATACATGGCACTCAGTTCAGCGGAAGTAGAATACATGGCAGCAAGTCAATTTGCATGTGAGGCTATCTGGATGAGAAAGATCTTGGTTGGTTTGTTTGGTTCTCATTTAGATCCGACAGTGATTTATTGTGATAATCTGAGTTGCATTAAACTCTCGATTAATCCTGTGTTTCATGATAGATCTAAGCATATAGATATCCGGTATCATCATCTCAGAGATTGTGTGCAGAGGAAGATCATGTTGCTTCAGTACATTCCTACGAAAGATCAGGATGCAGACATTTTGACGAAGGTGCTCACCAGGAGCAAATTTGAATACCACATAGACAAGATCGGGGTGAAGGATAATCCCTTTTTTGTTGAGAGGGAGTGTTGAAAAGTCAACAAGAAATGTGTGTCTAATTTATTTTTTTCCTTAAATAATTTGGACAATAAATATTAATCTATTATCTCATAATTTCTTGAAATAATTAACTAAAATGGAAAATCAGTTAACTATAGGAAATTCGAGTTAAAAGGTTGACAAGTGGGACAAGAAATTCGAATTAGTTATAACTAAGTGATTTGGAGTTGTAACAGAATTATAAGTGTAGTTATGTGAGTTGTAAAGTAGTTTAACTCAGTTAAGTGAGTTAAGCTCAATTGTACTAGTTGTAACTGAACTTACACTAGTGAGAGTTCAGTGAATTAATTATTAATTAATTCACAATTAGTGATCTCACATGCAATTGAAGATTTACCATTGTTAGCTACATGCATGTCAGATCCAGTGGAGACCTAGTTGAGATAACAGGTGAAAGGGACAATTTGGCTATCGGTTGTGATTTCAGTCAAGTTCAATGATGCAATCACACACACAATGGATGTGCCCATGAGCAATGCACAACCTAGGCAAGATGAATTTGAATTCATTTGCGGGTTTTTCCATTAGCAAGGATTGCGCAGAGGAGGCAGGCTGTCTGGAGGCAGAGAATTGGCACATGTATTTTCTGATTTTTGCATGACAGTGTGAGGCGATTGTATTGTACTGAGAGCTCTTGGATTAGATTTTTGTATGAGATTGTTTCATGATCCATGATATACATAATATAAGATAGTGGGGTTTTTAGCTTTATGATTTCCCGGAAAACACCCATGTTATGTGCGATTGATCTTTCTTCTTGATATTGCAATTGGCGATCGTGTTTTAAATTTCGTAAGATTTATAATAGAAGCGATTCTAAATTTAACAATGGCATATAATTTTTAGATCAGGAGAATCCATGCAATACATAATTTGTATTAAAATTTATACAAATTCCAGTCGCACTGTATCGTCCATCGTCGCCCATCTCTATATGCATTTTGAGATCTCTCTCCTCCAAGTCACTGAAAAGATCCTTATCTCTCGTCATGTGGAAGGAAGCACCACTATCCAAATACCACACCGATCCCAATGCAATTGATGCCATGCATGCGATCAAGGAGAAGTCAAGTTCAAATTGCGAGGCAAGGGCCTCACCAGCTGCAGCTCCAACAACCTTATTTTTATTCTTCTTCTGTGGACAGTTAGTAGGGAGATGCCGATGTTTGTGTGAGTGAAAACACTTCACTTTGGACAAATCCAGCTTCTTTCCTTTAGACTCGGATTTTGAATGGAATTTCTTCCCCTTCCCTTTCCTTGCCTTGGTAGCCAAAGCACAATCCTCTTCATCATCATGATTTGATGAAGAGCCATTTCTAGTGTTCCGCCTGAACTCCTCCTTCACTAGATCCGACCATAGTCGTTCCCAATATGGAAATTTTTCCCTTCCATTGACAGAGTCTTGATAACTGTGCCAACTCTTGAGAAGTCCTAGGAGAGCCAAGATCACCATATCATCATTAGCGGGTGTTATTCCCACACTCCCCAACTCATCCCGACATTGGACAAAGTTCATGAGATATTTTGGAATGGAGTCGCCCTTCTCCATCTTGATCTTCCTGAGTTTATCTTTGAGCGCCAAATTCCTATGGTCGTTGCTGTTTTGGAATAGATCCGTCAAATTATTACACATTGCATATGGTGTGAATTTCCCATGGAGGCTTGAGACAATGTGGTCTCGTACTCCCTCCAACAAGATCCTCCTCGCCTTTGCCACTTTATTTTTCCATGCATCAAGATTTACAACGTTTGCAACATCTGGCTTAGGAACATATTTGTCAATGAATTCCTTCAAGCCATTGTCTTCGAGTACTACCTCCATCCTATCCTTCCAAGCAATGTAGTTCGATCTACCCTTGATTGCATACTCTAACCTCAATCCATTGAAAGCCATTTTGATCTTGAATCAATTATAGCACCGAGAAAATCTTTCCACAAATTTGAATTCTATCCAATCACAAACTCATCTTCTGCAATCTTTTGTGCTCTGATACCATGTAGAAATTTTAATACAAATGATGTATTTCCTGGATTCTCCTGATCTAACAAGTATATTCCACTGTTAAATACAAAATTGCTTCTACAAATATTCTTGCGGAATTTAAAACATGATCGCCAATTGCAATATCAAGAAGAAAGATCAATCACACATAAGACAAATGTTTTACCGAGAAAGCATAAATCTAAAAACCCCACTATCATATATTATGTATATATCATGGATCATGAAACAATCTCATACAAAACTCTAATCCAAAAGATCTCAGTACAATATACAATCGTCTCACACTGTCATACAAAAATTGAAAAATTCATGTGCCAATTTACTGCTTCCAGACAACCTGCCTCCTCTGCGCAATCCCTGCTAATGGAAATCCCTGCAATGAATGAATCCCTCTTGCCTAGGCTGCACAATACTCATGGGAACATCCASTGTGTGTGGTTGGATGAGTCCACTCACTAATTTCACAATTAATAGTCAAACTGTCCCTTTCACCTGTTATCTCAACTGGGTCTCCACTGGATCTGACATGCATGCAATTAACAGTGGTAAATATTCAATTGCATGTGAGATCAYTGATTGTGAATTAATTAATAATTAATTCACTGATCCTCTCACTAGTGTAAGTTCAGTTACAACTAGTACAACTGAGCTTAACTCACTTAACTGAKTTAAACTACTTCACAACTCACATAACTACACATCCAACTCTACAACTTCGAATCACTTAGTTACAACTAATTCGACTTGCATGTCCCACTAGTCAACCTTTGAACTTGAATTTCCTATAGCTAATTGATTTTCCACTTCAGTTAACTATTTCCAAGTGCTCATTGAGAGTAGACTAATATGTATTGTCCAACTATTATTAAGGGATAATAATAGTCGACATACATCTATACATAGAATTTGCTCACCATCTATAAATAGAGATCATCTATAAATAAAGTTTTCTCATCATCTAAAAATAGACTTCCACCTAAAAATAGCCCGAGGCTCCATCCTAGTGTAGGTGCATAATTTTCACTAGGATCTTCTTGTTGAATCTAAAAAAAAATCACGATGTACCCTTAAGGATGCACTACGTGCTCCAAGGGTGCCACTCGTTTCTTTCCATTTTATTCGCGCGATGTGCCCTTCAAGACACACTACGTGCTCCAAGGGTGCCACTCGCTTCTTGACTGAATTTGGTAGACGTCAAATCCCTGGAGTCAATACTCCAGCAGGTGATATTGTGGTTGAATAAGGGCCTCTAAGGAATAAGGACCCTGCCTTATAGCGCACCCTTTAGAATCATCGTGAGAGACTTCCACAGTCTGCCGTCACGACATCATGGGTCTTCTCGAACTAGGTAATTGTTAACCTACAATTTGAGCCACCACGAGAGTGCTAGTAGGCTGTGGCAGGGCTGCTGCCACACCTCTCCCTCAATTTCTCTGGTTTTCATGCATGACCCCTTTACTCCAAATGTGATTCTGGTCGACAAGCTATCATCAGCCTGCATCCATCAATGAAACATGTCATCTATAACAATCAACATCATAATATCTAGTCATACGTCGCATCTGTAATATAAAAAACAATCAAACCATAAGAGTCCACTCCCTGACTCGATCTAGAGTCCAAGGAGATCCATCGATGCCATTGGCATTCTCTAATGTCCAGAGTCCTGCACACTTTGGAGAACCCAATCAATAACACCTGTCGATGTAAGTATAGCAAAAATAACATATCATCAGATCCACAACATCTCATAATCATAATCAAAACAACCAATCGTATAATGAACCAGATCACATGCACACAAGTGTCCTCAAAGAATAAGTCTGCTTAGTGCGGATAAGAGTGGGATGTTACACTATGGCCATGGATGTTTCCCCACAGGGGTTTTACCACATAAAAAAATTAGTGTGTTGATCTTTGATCTGGTTGTGTGAGTCATTACTGAAGGTGTTCATCCTTTATTGGAATATCTGTGTTGTTGAATAGACAATACTTGTTTGAAAGGGAGTGGTATGCTAAGACCTAGAGAAAGCCCCTTGTTAAGTATAAAACCCCTTATTGATTCCTAGATATTGAATTATTACATCTCTACTATTATATTTGTATGTCGGCTATAACTCTTCATTGTACACTTTCATTATAATTATACACTTTGTTTCCTATATATATACCAATGAGACCTAGTTTTAGGATAATCTTATCTCATATGGTACATTGAATATATTGTAAAAGGAGGTTTCCCCCTTGAAGTGGATTGTTATTCATTGAATTTTTATCATTCCCAAGGAGTTGGTGCATAACAATGATTCAAATAATCCAAAAAATTCTAGTATATGATGAAACTGATGAAATGAGAATGTATGTGTTCTCAGTTAACGTTTATGAATATTCTTTAGTTATTCAAGAACCTTTAGTTTAACAACTTGAGACCGACTAATCAAGAAATGAAATTTAGAAAATGCTCTTTGATTGTGCTTCATCAAATGATGACCTAGGAGAAGGGATTATTTTTGTTTCTCCTTCAAGAGAAAATCATGATTTATCTTTCCAGATTGAATTTGAAACAAAAACAATGTTGGTAAGTATGAGACTTTGATTTTGGGTCTTTAAGTAACTTAAAGAATGAAACTTCAAAATTTCACTATTTTTGGTGACTCTAAATTAATTATTCACCCATTAAAAAAATAATCTCAAAAAAAACATCGTAGGATGAAAACTTACAAAAATCAAATTTGAGATTTGATAGATAATTACTTCTTATCTATAAATCATATACAATTCGAAGGAATTTTAATTAGAAATCCAATTCATTAGCTATGCCAACTGTCTTGTCAAAACACCACACACACACACACACACATATATATATATATATATATATATATATATATATATATATATATATAATATGAGGTTGAAGTTCTTTATAGACCATGCATTCATGATAATATAAAATAATGGCAAGTGTTTGTTTGAAGACAACTTAGAAATTAGAAGAAACAATAAACACATTTTCCGTTGTAAATATTGATATTGAGAATGACATTGTAGATACTGATATTATAAATATTGATTTTGTGAATAGGAAATGATATATATATATATGAGGTTGAAGTTTTTTTTTTTTTTTATAGATCATGTATTCATGATAATATAAAATAATGACAAGTGTTTGTTTGAAGACAACTTAGAAATTAAAAGAAACAATAAACACATTTTCAGTTGTAAATATTGATATTGAAAATGACATTGTAGATACTAATACTATAAATATTGATTTTGTGAATAGGAAATGAAAGAGAAACAAAAAAATGTATATAAAGAAACCTAATTGCCTAATTCTATTGATCATCACAATTATATTTGTAGCGGTCTTATTCCCCTGGAAAAATAATTTGATCATAATGATGCAATATTAAAGCAAAATATTAAACGAAAAGATAGAAACATGAAAGAAATAAATATAAATACCACTAATTAAAACTTTCAAATATTCACCTTCTAAATATTAAAAAAAATGTGTTGAAATTTTCAAACAATTAAGTGATGTTTTCCTTAGAGTTATTACAATTTGAAAAATTACAATACATGTATCATAGGATATAGTATACCTTTGAAGGAGGGAGTGCAAATTTTTAGAAAAAAATCAAGGAAAGTAAATCCATTACTTTACCTATGAAATAAAAGGAATTTAAAATGTTCCTAATAGTAAGGATTATTGTTCCTTTGAAATATTTTGAATTGGTGGCTAATTTAGTCCTTTCGAGGAAAAATAATAGAGAGATTCGTTTATGTGTATATTTTAGGAATCTTAATCATAGTTTTTTGAAAGATAATTATCTTTTATCTAAAATGGATCACATATTACAAAAGAAAATCCATTAGGGATGCTTCTAACGAGTCCTTAAAACTCGATATGATTAATATGTACAAAGCCTTAATTAAAAGGAAAAAAAAGGTACTATATCAATAAAATGAAAGAGCAACTTTCACAACTATATAAGCTAGATCCTAAGAAGTTCTGGAGCCAAATTCTAAAACACAATACTAAAGAAAATAATTTGATTCCCTTACAAGACTGGAATTCCTACCTTAAAAGTCTTTAAGAGTTCCCTAATTCCATGGACACCATTCCTATTGTAACTACAAAGGTAAAAGTTTTTTCTTTAGATGACATAGAGTTCGGGGTTAAGTGGCTTGCAAATGGGAAAGCCAAGGACATTGAAGGCTACCAAGCTGAAATTTTTAAAATCAGAGGGCCAATCCTTATCCTTCACATACACAAGCTCTTCAATTTAGCAGTCAAGCAGGGCTTCCTTAAACTTTGGATGAAAATCCTCATTGTTCCTATTTTTAAAAACGATGATAGAAACATTCCCTCTAATTATAGGACCATTATGATTAGCCCAATTTTAGTCAAACTTTATCGAATTATTTTAGAAAAGAAGATTAGCCTTTGGATAGAAAGTCACGGTAAAAGAACTAAAGGCCAGGCTAGGTTTAGGAGATATCATTCAACCGTGGACCATCTTGTTACCTTTATAATAATTGTAGAGGAGTTCCGCAATACTAAAACCAATCTTTTTTGTTTTTTTGTTGACTTTAGAAAAGATTTTGACATGGTTCCTAGGAAAAACCTTTGGAATAGGTTGGAAGAGATAAAAGTGCCTCTCGAGTTGAGGGCTACTGCAATAAGGGTGTATGATAAGGTTATTGCTAAGTTTAAAAACACCGAGGGTTGGTCAAAAGAGATTAACTACAATATCAGATTCAAACAAGGATGTCCCTTGTCCCCTACCCTCTTTGGCATATACATTGACAAGTTAGAAGATTGCTTGGAAAAAACAGGTTGTGTCGGCCCCAATCTCACTGATATAGTCATAAATATTCTTCTTTATGTCGATGATATCGTTCTTATGTCAATGAGTTTCCATGATCTTGAAAACCAACTAAGAATCCTCAAGGATTTTTGCTCCAATATGGGTATGACTGTTAATACTGATAAGACTAAGGTCATGATTATTAAATCCAATAAAATACCTTATGATACATTCGTATATGACAAAAACAACTTGGAGGAAGTGACTTCATACAAATATCTTGGAATTGACATTCACCACAAGCTCAATTGGAATTATAGCATTGAGAAAAAGATTATTGGAGGATGGAAACCTTATTATGGGCTTGAAAAAAATTGTAAATGAGCTGATATTTGGAGTTGGGATAAGAAGAAACTCCTCTTTGAGACTCTTGTTACACCTGCTATTCTTTATGGATGTGAATTTTGGGGTTGTAGTATCTCTCATGAATCCTGGAGAAAGATAGAACAAATACAAAATAATTTTATAACTTATAATCTCAAAATTAAAGGAAATATGCCCTATCCCATCCTCCTCTTAGAAACAAGCCTCTCCCCCACTGAGAGCATGGATATGAATAGATACCTAATGTATAAGAACAAGTTAAACAACATGGAAGACATGAGGCTTTCTAAAATTGCTTCAAAATCGAGTCATAACCACCATCGACTCAAGCGAGGATGACATAAAGATGCCCGATCTTGGCTAAACTATTGAGGAATCATAGAAGACACCATTTTGCAGAATAAAGATACTATTAAAAAAATGTCATACCAAAATTTAAGGAGAAAATGCGGTGTGATAAAGAGTTAGAGGAAAAAAGAAAATTAAGGTCTTATAAGGATGTAATAAACCTTAATATAGAAGATCAAAATTATCTATCTGTTTTGCTAAGTGTAAAGAAAAAAATAAGCATTTCTAAGATAAGAACAAATTCTCACGAGCTCCATAGTGAAACTGGGCGTTGGTCAATTCCCAGAACACCATGGGATGAAAGAGTGTGTCACCTTTGTGACACTAAGAAGGTTGAAGATGAAAAACACTTTCTCTTAGATTGTCCAGCGTATACCCATATTAGATCTCATTTTCAAAATATTTGTCACACTACCAACCTTCCCGAGTTCTTAACTCAACAAAAGTATGGTGATCTTGGAAAGCTTCCCTTAATGCTTTTCGAGTACAAAAACAAATTCTAAAAAATCACAAGTAATCACTTACCCTCTTAAGGTCTGATAGACCAATTCGATCTTAGTGGACGTTAATCATCATCATCATCATATAGATTTTTTATGATGAATATATTTTCATAGTACAACCAAATTGTGGCGAAGAGAGAACATCGACATAAAATTGCCTTTACCACTCCACAAGGTGAATTTATGTATTATANCACTACCAACCTTCCCGAGTTCTTAACTCAACAAAAGTATGGTGATCTTGGAAAGCTTCCCTTAATGCTTTTCGAGTACAAAAACAAATTCTAAAAAATCACAAGTAATCACTTACCCTCTTAAGGTCTGATAGACCAATTCGGTCTTAGTGGACGTTAATCATCATCATCATCATATAGATTTTTTATGATGAATATATTTTCATAATACAACCAAATTGTGGCGAAGAGAGAACATCGACATAAAATTGCCTTTACCACTCCACAAGGTAAATTTATGTATTATAAAATACCTTTTGAAAATGTAGGAACAAATTTTCAAAAAAAAATATTGAATATTTATTTTGATTATGAAAGGGATGGATTTATAATCATCTACTTAAATGATGTGACTATATTTTTTAAAATCGATGAAGACCATATTAATCATTTACAAATCAAAAGATATGATTTATCACTAAATCCCAAGAAATATTTCTCTGCCATGATAGAAGAAAATTGTTAGGACATATTGTGTCTAAGGATGGAGTAAAATTGATCTCAAGAGATTGCAAGAAATTCATAATATAATTTTTTCAAGACATAAGTAAAAGGTGCAATACTTCATAGGAAAATCATTTTTTTAAGAAGATTCATATCTAACTTTGTTAAAATAATAAAAAATATAACAAAGATATTTAAAAAGGTAATGAATTTAATTGTATAGAAATAACAAAATCTTCTTTATGAAATTGAAAGAGCCTCGAGGGAAGCACATATTCTTATAAGTTCAGATTACCAAAAATATTTTATGATTTTTATATTTTCTCAAAACATATTATTGTAGTAGTTTTGTTGCAAAATAATGTTAAAGGATATGGGAAACCAATTGCATTTGTCAGTAAAGTTTTCTGTGATGCTTAATTAAAATATAATATAATGGATTTTTTTTTCTTTTAAATATTTGAAATATTTTCACTATAATGTGTTACATTCTAAAGTGATTTCTTTTGTTTAATAAATGGATTGCAAGAATCCAAGAGTTTGATTTATAAATTAAACCAATTAAACTCATAAAAGATCTATAATTTCAGTTGACGAATGAATTTAATTTCAAAACTCTAACACATTTTAAAGAATTTCTTTTGTTTAATAAATGGATTGGAAGAATCCAAGAGTTTGATTTATAAATTAAACCAATTAAACTCATAAAAGATCTATAATTTCGGTATTTCAGTTGACGAATGAATCTAATTTTTTCAGAACTCTAACTTGATTAATCAAGGGTTTATCCAAGTTGACGAATGAATCTAATTTCAGAACTCAAGGAATAAATGATATTAATATTGAATTCACTTTTAAGGATGATATCATTCACTAACTTTTAAGGATGATATCATTCACTAAAATACACATTTGTTAGAAATAGCAGTCATTATAATCAACTAAACAAATTGATTAAATTTTTTCTAAATTGACATGGTAGAAAAATATTATCTATTACTTGATAAATTTGGAACCCTTTAAATACTTCGGAAATATTAGAGATAATGCTTCCATTAATGCAATTAGATTTTATTGGGTTTGTTAGAGATAGTTGAGATATTCGCTCAACTTCTCCACCTAGATTTAGAATAAGTTGGATCTCACAACAAATCAAAAAATTCTATATATTGTACCAATTTGAATCTAATAGAAGTTGGTGCGAAGCTTTATTTTCTCTCTCTATTTGTGCTTTAATATTTCTTATTTGGTATCAGAGAGGGTCTTGTGATCTACGTGAGGGAACAATAGTGAAAGCTGCCCCACATAAAGAGGTTGCTGTAAGACGTAGTGCTATCATGTTGTTGTAAAAGGAAAATATAGAAAGGATCTATAGAGTGAAGCGCCCGTGAGTTTGTTGAATCTGTCCGCTGTAGTAGTGAAGGGCTAATTGCCAAAATAGTTGTTTGTCTTAACATTCGTGTTGGAGAAAATATCATTTTTGAGAGTAAAAAAACGTTGTTCAATTGCCGTCGTGTGCAGGAATTGCATCCTGAAGTAAGGCACTGCGCCTATTGCTACTGCACGAGGTAATATTTTTTTTTTATTAAGCTTCTTTTCAACATGATGGAGTCTGTACCATTAGAAAAGTTTAATGGTCATAATTTCCATGCTTGGAAGGTTAAGATTTAACTACACTTGATGAGTAGGAATTTATGGGGGATTGTAAAAGGTACTGAAAAAGCACCTACAGATGCTAGGCAGTTGCTTGAATGGGAATAAAGGGAGGAAAGAGAAAAGTCTATCCTTGGACTGTCTCTTTCGTATTCCCAATTACATCTTATTGATTTAAGCAAATCTTCTACACAAATGTGGGAACAATTGAGTAAGATTTTTGGGGAAAAGGATGAAAATGAAAAATTTACCTTAAAATTACAATTGTTGAAACTTAAAATGCATGCAGGGATATCTTTGACTTCTCACATTAATGAGTTAAAATATCTTATAACACAGTTGGGAGACACTGACATTGAGGTAGATAAAGATGTTTCAAAGGAAATATTATTAAATAGTCTATAATCAAACTCTTATAATGCTATTTTTACTTTAAGTCAAATGCCCTCCAAAATTTTGGATGAAATGATAACATCACTCATAGCGGAAGAAAAGAGGATGCAGGTAGGAAACATTGAAGTCAATGGAAAAACTGAAATTGCACTATTCTTTAAGGGGATAATGAATAAAAACAAGGCTTCAATTGAATGCTTCTATTGTCAAAGAAAAGGACATACAATATTAAATTGCAAAATTCGTGCCAGAGATCTGTTAAAAGGAACACTAAAGGAATCAACCAACATTGCTATATCTGAAGATCCACCGGGTGCCTTCTATGAAGTCTCACCAGATTTTTCCAGTGACGATCTATTTAATACAGAGCCTCTCAAACTCTTCTAGAATAGATTATGTATGGTTATGTATGCTATATTTATTATTTTGTGATTGTGAGTGTGTAAAATGTCACTTTGTATGATCAATTACTCAGTACATTTAGTATTTAGATTACTTACCTAGATAACTGTCAAACACATAGTTCGCTGTCTATTTGACAGATGGAAGTATATCAATAGGATGAGTCATTATCTAGACTATTCTTCAGGATAGTCAAGAATTGTTGATCCTACAAATATATAATTGATGGTCATAAGCAATTGTATCTGTGATAAATGAATTGGTAGCTCAAAGATGATGGGATAAAAAGAGCGGTGTCTATGAAGTTCAGAGGTAGATGTAAGTGCTGATGAAGATCATGTTAGACAAAACCAAAGTGTTATAATTTTATTTTGTGTGATTTGTAATGTAAGCATTAAGGGGTCATGTTAGAGATAATGCTTCCATTAATGCAATTAGATTTTGTTGGGTTTGTTAGATATAGTTGAGATATTCGCTCAACTTCTCCACCTAGATTTAGAATAAGTTGGATCTCACAACAAATCAAAAAATTCTATATATTATACCAATTTGAATCTAATAAAAGTGTGTGCGAAGATTTATTTGCTCTCTTTGTGTGTGCTTGAATATTTCTTATTGGAAAATATCAGTATATATATTTAAAATTAAAATACTTTATTTATTGTATTTTTGATGGTAAATTATATTAAAAATATTTAGTTGTAATTCTTCTCAACTATGTTTTAGAAGAAGAAACTGATAACTTGATAAATTAGCATCATAATGGAGCTTGTGGTGGCCATTTTTCCTAGAGAGTCATTGTTAGCCCTTGACCAATTTTTGATGAAACATTGGTCATGTTTGACCATTTTTGGGACTTCGACGAGCTGGTCGAAGACGGAGCGCCCAGGCGAAGCAGAGATTACAAGATCTCACCCATTTTGCGGGATTTTTTTGGCTTTTAGGGTTTATGTAACAGGTATTGGATGTCGGACCATGGGTTTACCCATGCTTAGGCCCCATTTTTTAATGTATAAATAAGTAGCTAGGTGAGAGAGAGTAGTGACTAGTCATTATTCGTCTTAGTGCTTGACTAGTTGGCTTTGTGCATGAATGTGTTGAGACTTTCAGAGCTAAGTGCAAGCATTTTGTAAGTGCTTGGTGTAGAACAGTTGTGTAAGGATTTGTGCTTTGATCTAATTCGAGGAAGGAGGATCTGGTGGGGTGCGCGCATATTTCGTATCCTTTACGAAGTTGGATATGTGGCTTGGTGCATGTAAGCATATGGGAAGAAGCTAATAAAGAAAAAGAAGAGTTGGTGGACGTAGCCCCAGGGGTGAACCACGTATATCCTGTGTTATTGTGCTTTGTGCAATGTGTTCATGATGTTTATGTTTATATTTTCTTAGTTCATTGTTCTTGAGGTATGATAGGTAGATCCATGGATGATTAGTGCTTGATATATGGATAAATGCTAGATATGCTCTGATGCTATGTGCTAAATGCTTAGATGTGTTTAATCTTGATCACTACTGCGCTAATCTATAATTAGGGTTAATCTACGATGTGAATAAGAATCATAACTTAATGTATACTGTTGGCTAAGTGATTTGTTGAAGTGTGTAATCACATATTTCTGTCCCATCTAGGCTGTAGACACTTGAGTCTTGCAACCCCCCCTATCTCTACCTCAGGTGAGACTTCACCTGCTTCGCAGGTGTTTCCAAAAGGGCCGGTAGTTAGGGTTTTTTTGGTGCACTGTTGAAGCGTTGGGGTCTGCCGCTGTGCCAACAAATGGTTCCGTTGTCGGGACCTGAAACTGTGATTGCTGGGAACTGAAGAAGAGAAAAACATTTGTGCGTAGATATGTTGCTGTAGTGCGCAATATTCTACTTGACTTGCGAAGATATGTGCTTAAAAAGAGAAGTCCGACCTGAAGAAAAGAGGTAAGATCTTAAATCTTTGTGCTCTGATAAAGGTAAGATAAGTGGAAATTTTTTCTTCAAAAATATGGATCTAGGTATGTTTGACAGATTTTGTCCTAGTCTGAAAACTAGGGCATAGCTAGAAGAAAGAAGATTTAATTTGAATAAATTTGATAAAGATAGTGAAAGATATGTTATTCCTATGCATAGAAAGAATTTTTGGACTAACAAGTAGATGCATGACCCTAGAAAGAATTTTTGCAGATTGCAGGTCCATCACTGTGATCCCAGTACACAATACATAAAATGTTGGGGATCGTTTAAAAGAAAGAGAGGATTGACACTATGTTATAGTTGTAAAAGGCCGAGACATCTTGCTAAGGAATGCCCTGGTATAGGTCCTACTTGTCTTTGTTGTAAAGATATTGGTCGTGAGGTTTTGGATTTCCCTAGAATGATTGCTAAAGTTGGAAAAATAAACATGAGACAAGAAAACCATGAAGAAGGTTAAGAAACTAAGGATATGCTAGAAAACTAGAATGAGTAAGAATCTATGTTATTACAGCTGAAAGAAACCCTGAATGATCACAAAGGCATCATTTTACCAGATATGTTAAAAGAAAAGTAGTGCATAGAAACAAGAATGTGATACTTCGACATAGACTGTGTCTTAGATGAAGAAACACAGGTAAATATCATGCCAGAAAGCACTTGGGAAATTTTTGGAAGGCCTACTATGATTCCTTCATTAGGAAGGATATGATTGTTTAAAGAAAATATGATAATCCTATGTGGAAGACTTACTCATGTACTTATGATTTCCCATAAAGCATCGTCTGAAGAGGAATTTGAGGTCATTAAGTTTGTTGAGAACAATACCCCTTTTGCACTTTTGATAGGAAAGACCTGGATTGAGAAAGATCAGATCCGAAGGAACAAAGAAGAGGAAGCCATAGAACAAAAAAAGGAACAATTAAGGGAGTTCATAGCCAAGAAAGTAGAGCGACTAATACAAGAACAAGAGGACCAGTCGAAGCAATTGAGGACCAGTCGAAGCTGAAGGAACATAGGAAGGCATGAAGAACCTATCCATGCAGGAGAGAAGAGCACCTACCCCAGAAGTAGTAATAGAAGAGATATTACATTCAAAACCTTTGAGAGAAAATCAACAATGGGAATTTACTATACTAAGAGAATATCAGAATAAGAATGGAAAGAGGAACCCAGTGAATCAAATCACAGGAAAGAAGGAAAGAAATTTTAGTAAAAGAAAGCAAAGTTAGAAAGACTGTAGGAAGTTCCAGAGGAGACTTCACAGAAGGCAGGCTTGCATAAATTGAACCTCACCGGAATAGAAGAAAAACGCAGAATGGAACTTCGCCTCGGTGAAGCTATATGACTGTTGGAGGCATCCTGACCGTTAGAACAACGCTTCGGAACGGCTAGAAATGCAGTTATTTTTGGAAAGATCGCCATTGGACTGTTGGGACCACGCCATAATGGATGGAATCGTATTAATTGAGGCATTTCAACTCGTTGAAGGAATCCGTTATGACATTGCTTATTTAATCCGTTGAATACCTCACCGGGGCCACTTTTGCAAACTGAGATATTCAAGCTCACAGAGAAGCGATCGCATACCGCGCTGTGTTGTCTAGACCTCGCCATCGATTCAATTACCTTGAGTGTCCATTCACCTACCCGAGTTATTTGATCACAAGTGTGCATGTCGGGCGACCTTAGCGCAGTAGAGAAATCTGTAGAAGAGATCTTGATCGACCTTATGGATGAGAAAGTCATGTTCGCAGGAATACATGACTCATCGATGGGAGGATTGCAAGCATCCCCCTTGACTTCATGATGATCTAGTCGAGCAATGACTGAGAAGAGAAGCAAGCACCGTGACGATCTGGTGAACGCAAAGTAGATCCCGTCGGTCTTGCCCGACTACATCCCACCCTTGGCTGGTGCAGTTAGTCGTGAAAGTGTCTCGAGGGATTTTGAGTACACACTCATAACTGCGTACCTCCCAAAAGTGATATGTGCAGTTGGACCACAGTTGGGACTAATCTCGACCCTCAAGATAAGTGATTTCAACCTGGGATATCGAAAGAATTATGTGATGTGCGCACCACATCGCTACTTGATGAAGATGATTGGGAAGAAGACCATGCTAGTTCCTTGGCCATGGATCAAGGAGATCGCGAGGTCCATGATCTTGAGATTTATGAAGATCCCCTACTTCGACATACATCAGGAGGTTAACGCATGCGTTAAACTCCTCCTGTCCTGCTACTATGGTAGGTATCTCTGGTTGGATAGGCACATCATTGTGGAACCGACGCTAATCCACCTGATCACCGGACTAAGCATGGATGGACCAGACCCTCACCAGTTCTACCCTGGAAAGACATCAGATCGATACTTGGCGCAATGAATAAAAGAAGCATACGACGATGTGGAGAAGGGGAAGCGAGGCTACAAGGTATCCTCCATCCAGGATGGCGCAGTGCGCATAGCTTGTCAGCTGATAGCAGGAAATCTCATCAGAAAGAACCGCCCTATGCAAGTAACCAAATTCGTAGTCGACCTTGCAGGGAATTGCGTCGAAGGGATGCAGATGAACTGGGCGAGCTACCTCATCAATGAGTTGGAGAAGGACTGTCGTGAAGCGCAGGACCAAGGCTAGGAGTTCCACTTTAGTTGGTTGTTGATCTTAATAGCATTTGTCGCTTGGGAGATGTCGGAGGGAGAGACATTCTCTGAAGTTGAGCCATCAGAGCCATTGAACGCGAGGTTCACCACCTTGTGGTACTCGAGCAACATGGCGAAGAAATGGAAATAAAATGCGGTGTTCCACACTTACTACTTACAACTCAAACATGCAATTGAGTCATTCCTTCGAATGACCCCGAACACCTTGCACACATATAGGCCACTAGAGAAGTTCCATGTAGATCACCACTTCATCTACATCACTGCGCACAGGGATGAAATCAAGGAGGAGCTGCAATCCTACTACAAATTGATCGATAAGACATAGAAGAGATAACCAAGGAATGGTTAACCGAATTCCTTGTACCAATCGAGCAGACAAAGCTCTCCGATCATGACATCATTGGAATCCCTTTGGTCACCTGGACTGAGTATGATGGACCAAGAAGCACAAAGAAAAAGAAGAAAAAGGAAGTGCAGGACATAGATAGTGAGGAAAATAACAACGCATCGGAGGAAACTCCATTTGAATCACCTGCAGTAGGAGGAGGAGGTGACGAAGTAAACCAAGAGGAGGAAGGGGAAGAAGACAAGAAAGAAGAGGGTGAAGTAACACCGCCAAAGAACCCCCTTATAGAGGCCGATATGTCAAAGAAAAGGAAGGGTTCTTCGTAGAAACCCTCAACGTGGAAGAAATCCCGAGCCATTAAGCCTCACTCGTAGAACTTTCTCACGGTGGATGATATCCAGCTCATCATCACAGATGTCGAGGATGACTTAGAGGATATCCTGCAGAGACATGGAGCGAAAAAATAAACGTTGTATGAAAGGATCGAGAAAGAACTGAAAGACATACAACAAGCTCTCCAGTCGAGCTGCACAATGTCTACTGCGCCATCCTCAATAGAGAATGTAGAATTGGGGGATGAACCCAACCAACTATGCAGATTAGCAGATGTCATAGAGGCTTGATTTCATCGAGTCCAGGAAGAAAAGGAGAAGGCCACATAGGCCTTGAGGCAAGAAAACGAGGAGGCCTTAGAGAAACGTCAGGTTGCGCAGAAAGATAAATACGACCTTCGGGAAAAGTTTGAAGAGGACAAAGAGAAAATCCAGAAATAGAAAGAACAACTGCTTGCAGAGAAGACTGTGGTCAGAGAGGCAGTGACTAGAGTACTAAGTTCTGTGCCAGGCTTGGCACAGATGGACGAAGAGACAACCGAGATCCAAGTAGGGAAGCTCATTGAGGCTATTCAGTAGCTCCAAGTAAGAGTAGCAGAACTAGAATTTCAAGTAGTGCTGAGCACTCGGCAAGAAGTGAGAGATCAGAGGGAAGAAACTGCCAGGAGCGCAGTAGAAAGAATCAAGGCATTGAATTCAGAATGTAAGCAACTAAGCGATAGAAGTGCGCAGACCTATGAGAGCCTTGCATAAGACCCGAAACTGAAGACATTGGAGGCATAGCTCCAGGAAGAAAAGAAACATGCATCGACGGTGCAAGCGCAGCTGAAACTGATTACAAGAATGGAGAAGATGAAGAGGTCACAGGAGCAACGTGTAGTTCAGTAGCATGTCACTGCCATCCAGAGCAGAGTGATGGAGGTAACACAGTGACTTCAGCCGGTGCAGGACAAAGCCTGCACAATTTTTGAAGAGATAGAGGAACGAAGCTCATAGTTGGAACATGTGGTCGCCAAAGTGGAACAATGCCTGGAGGGGCCTATCACCGAGCAAGTCATCCAAGAGTTCATCGAGAAGGAGGCTCTAGCGAAGCCACAAGTCAAGGTAGCTTGAGCTAAGCTCGAGGCCTTCGAAGTAGTGCTGCCCAGATCAAAGTGACTCGAGACGAGTCACAAGTGAGTGTTGGGGGCTTGTTGGCCCTTGTCCAAGTTTTGAGGCAATGCTGGTCATGTTTGACCATTTTTGGGACTTCGACGGGCTGGTCGAAGATGGAGTGCCCAAAAGAAGTGGAGATCACGGGATCTCACCCATTTTGTGGGATTTTTGGGGCTTTTAGGGTTTATGTAACGGGTATTGGATGTCGGCCCATGGGTTTACCCATGCTTAGGCCTATTTTTGTAATGTATAAATAAGTATCTAGGTGAGAGAGAGTAGTGACAAGTCAATATTCGGCTTAGTGCCTGACTAGTTGGCTTTGTGCATGAATGTGTTGAGACTTGCAGAGCTAAGTGCAAGCATTTTTTAAGTTCTTGGTGTAGATCAACTATGTAAGGCTTTGTGCTTTGATCTAATTCGGGGAAGGAGGATCTGGTGGGGTGTGTGCAGATCTCCTGTCCTTTGCGGAGTTGGATATGTGGCTTGGTGCATGTAAGAATATGGGAGGAAACTAATAAAGAAGAAGAAGAGTTGGTGGACGTAGCCCCACACTGGGGTGAACCACATATATCCTGTGTTATTGTTCTTTGTGCAACGTGTTCATGATGTTTATGTTTATATTTGCTTAGTGCATTTTTCTTGAGGTATGATAGGTAGATCCATGGATGCTTAGTGCTTGATATATGGATAAATGCTAGATATGCTCTGATGCTATGTGCTAAATGCTTAGATGTGTTTAATCTTGATCACTACTGCACTGATCTATAATTACGGTTAATATGCGATGTGAATAAGAATCATAACTTAATGTATACTGTTGGCTAAGTGCTTTATTGAAGTGTGTAATCATAGATTTGTGTCCCAGCTAGGTTGTAGACACTTGAGTCCTGCAACCCTCCGTGCCTCTACCTCATGTGAGACTTCACCTGCTTCATAGGTGTTGCCGAAAGGGCCGGTAGTTAGGGTTTTGGTGGTGCACTGTTGAAGCGTTGAACCTTGGGTCTGCCCCTGTGCCAACAGTCATTGCTTATAACATTTTAAGAAGTTATTTTTATTGGTCAATATTATTCCCTCAAATAAATAAGAAAGTAGGGTCTTTCATTGATTGTCAATTATTCTCAGGAAAACAAAGGTTTGCTGCACTTCCACTAAAACCAATAAAGGTTCATGTACACCCTCCTTCTAGTGGTCATCATGGATGGATATTAATAGCCACTGATTACATCACTGAGTGGGTAGAAGTAATTCTAATAAATAAATCCACTAATTTCGAAGTAATTAAATTTTTTTAAGAAAATATTTTATATAGATTTGATTTTCCAAGAAAAATAATTATTGATAATGCAAAGGATTTTTCCTATAATACCATGATAAGTTTTTTTCAAAATTTTATCATCATCCTTGGTACTCATGTTACATTACCAGTTCATATATGTATCTTAGTGATGAAAATTATGCAAGAAATATAAGACGAACCAAATAATGTGCAACCAAAATTAACCAACTAATCCAATTTCAACAAAAAGGGAGAGCAGGTGGATGAAAAATTAAAAGAATATCAAGAAACAATGAAAAAGTTGTTTGATAAAAGAGCCAAAAAAGAAATGCTTATTGTAAGATATTTAGTAATTAAATGGGATAAAAGAAGGGAAGAACTTGATGACATGGAAAATTTGACAATTTTTGGATAGTAACATTCAAAAATTAATGAAGAAAACACATTTTCATTAAATTTTTATAAGTCAGAAAATTTAAGAACACCTATTAATAGGTTATTTCTTGAAGAATTTCTTGTTTACTACTTTTAAACAAAAACCATATATATTTTTATATATTTTGTTTGTTGTTTATTTCTTAACTTTGATTTCTTGTATAGATTTTATTTTTATTTAAATGTAATGTTTATATATATATAATTTTGTATATGTTAAAATCGTCTAAATAAAAGTTTGCAAAAGTTCAAATTTTTTATCACTATCATATTACTTTACTCAAAATCAATAAATACAATTTTAGTTATAATTTTCTTTCAATAATAATTTTCATTTTTTTCAAAATAATCAAATAAATTACACTATTTGATTTTTTTTTTCAATATTTCAATTAACAAAAATGTTTGAAATGTAGTTTTATAATAAATATTAATGGATATATTTTTTCTTGAGAATAATAATTTATCTTTTATAATAAGATAACCATCCCAAGAAAACTCTCAAAATGAGTTACTGATTGTCCATATTATGTTGAAAATTCAACATATCTACATAAGAATATTTGTAAATGGGAAAGAAGGCTAACCAATATTAACAAGTTGTCATGAAAGTTAACTACATAGATGATTGGATCAAGAATATTTGTAAATGGGAAAGAAGGCTAACCAATACAAGTTGTCATGAAAGTTAACTACATGGATGATTGGATCAATTGATGAGACTCCAATTTCCTATATCAATATTTTTTACAACAAACTTTAGTTGGAAAAATCCCTTCTTAATTACTAGTGATAATATTTTTTACAATATCAGAAAACAATTCATTGTAATACATGGAAATATTCTTAAGAACCCTTTTATTTTCATACGTTGTAACATAAAATCATCCCTTCACTCTTCATGGATCAAAGGCACCTATTTAGCCAAATATTTTTTTTATAACAAACTTTGGTTGGAAGAGGCCCTTCTTGATTACTTGTGGTAATATTTTTAACAATGTCAAAAGCCAATTCATTGTAATACATGGAAATATTCTTGAGAAGCTTTCTATTTTCATATGGTGTTAAATAAAATCATCCCTTTCATATGGTGTTACATAAAATCATCCCTCCACGATTCATGGATCAAGAGCACTTACTTAACGAAATACAAAGACACAAGATCTTCCTTGAATTACATAAACTCATCCTTGTTATAAAATACCATTTTTCCTTTTTAAGGTAGGCTCGATAAATGGCATCTCTACCTCAATATAGAGAATCATACCATATATCCAACACATGCGAATGTTTGTGATATTCATCATAGGCAATTATGAGTAGGAATAAATATTCATTTATGTTTCCTTATATATATATTTATAGTTTATTATAATATGAGTTTATAGAAGCCCAAGCCAATCCATAGCTTATAAACATTTTATATGTTTTAGAAATGTCACCTAAAATAGTGTTGTGTTGTCGAGGAAAATATTATCAAACCATAGTCTAATAAGATAAATTTAATTTTACTAGAAAAATCATGAAAATAAATTGTTGTTCTCTTCATTTTGAAATTTCATATCCCCTTTGGTATTTTCCTAAATTAATAAAATTACCAAAAAAATACCTTTGACAATTTATAGCTTATAACTTGCTAAAATTTTGCTAATATATAAATATTATAGAAATGGTATTTAACCAACAAATTAACTAATACCCTATACCATCATCAAATTATTTTTCCCTTTAATTGGTCCTTCACTCAAATAGCAAAACATATTTATTTCATAACTACACTAGATAGCTCAATTAAGATCTAATTTGACTCAAAATGAAAATAAAATTCATGTTTGTGACCTAAGAAAGGATCTTGCTCAGGGCAAGTAGATTTTAGTTCAAATCCTCTTTATAATTTTTCTTCAATTCTTATTTTAGATCAGTAGATTTTAGTTCAAATCCTCTTTATAATTTTTCTTCAATTCTTATTTTAGATCTAGACCTTTATACTATTTTTATTTTATTTTCTAAATTTAAAGCATATCAAGTCAGAAGGATAATATTTCTTAGTTTTTGTACGCGTTCTTACAAGATTCTAGGGATATCTTTCACAACCAAAAAAAAATCACAAGTACCTACAAATTCTTAGCTACAATTTTTATTGTTAGTATATATATATTAGGTAATCTCTATCTTAAGCTAGCTTTCCAACTATAACGAATTACTTTATTTTCATATCTAGTTTCTTTTAATGTAGATTTAGTTCCTTCGAAGATCTATTTTCCTTGTTTGTTGCTTAGATATTATATCGCTTACTCTTATAATTGTATAGTACTCCTTATTTATTCCATGGGTTATGTAGGATAGGATTCTTTAAAGAGAGTTAAGAATTCAATAGTCCCACCACAAAGGCTATCAATATTAAACAACATATTTTTTCATCCAAATTTAAATATATTATTCTTTTAATAAGCCATCATGTTCATAGGCTTTTGGGAATCATTTCAGAATTGTAATTATATATTTTTTTTCCTTGGAAAAAGCGTAATTTTATTACCTTTAGGAACAAAATTACATTCTGTATATACACCAAAATGGTGTATTCAGTTACATTGTAGTCTTTTAGCTATATGTTTTTTGCTGCATTCAAAACTGCTTCTGTATGTTCCTTTTGTCATGTTTAGTATCTGGGACTAGTACTGTTGTAGATGCTTCTGTATTGTATATTGTGTGCACAAAATTTATACAATTTTTATCGTTGATCATTTATCATATAAATAAAAAAACTCATGTTCTTCAAAGTGCGTTCAGAAAACTGGAAGTTTGCTCCAAAAAAGGTCTGTGCCAATATTCATTTGACTGTTCATTTTGGTGCTCGGTTATTTTCCACTGACCCATAACCATGTTAATCCATTCCTTTGACCTCTGGTCTGCTTCTTTATTATTTTCCCTGTAGACATGTTGGCAGTCAATGAAGTCAAAATTTATTTGCAATCATTTTATGTCTTCCACCAATCTAGCAAGTTTTATGTTTAAACATCTATGAGAGCCTTTTATCAAATTTATAACATTTAAAGAGTCCCCAAAATCTTTTAGTCTCTGACATCCTTTTTCTATGGCAAAGACAATGAGTAGTTTGAAACTCATTAGTTGTGCATAATTGTTTGTTCTTGTGCTGAGGCCCAAAGTCAGGACAAAAAATTGTGTGGGAGAAATGTAGAGGAGTCCCCCCCCTCCATAATGTGCTTGTTGTGAGGCTCCATCAAAAAAACCCCAGGGGGAATTTTTGTCGAGTTCTAAATCTTGCATCCGATTAGTGGGTGATCTAGAGAGAGGTGTGAGGGAGGATGGCAAGAGTGAAACACTATTTGCTACCAAGATCTCAGGTGGAAGTGGTACACCTTTAAATATGATGGAGTTCTGGGCAAGCCAAACTCCCCAAATGAACAAGATAGGAAGTGATTTTAAGTGTTTGTATTCTTTATTATGCCACTGAGAATGCCAGGAAAGATTCACATCCCTTCCCTCCCACTTGCACTGTAGTTTAAGTAGTTTAGAGATCTCCATCCAAACTTTTTGGATGTAAATGCATTGCAAAAAAAGATGGGTAGAAGAATATTCTTTAGTTTTGCAAAGAGAACACCATCTGGGTCCAACAAAACTCTGTTTCTGAAGGATGTCCCAGGTCGAGACCTTGTTTCAAAGGAAATTCCACATGAACAGTCAGGTTTTTGCCGGTCTTTTCACTTTCCAAAGTTTACTCCACCACCAAATTGTCTCATGTGTATTCAGATCTGAAGTGCATTTTAAATAATCCAGTTTGTGTGAATAGGACTCAGAGGGTGCAGAATCCCAAATTAGTTCATCCTCAGAGTATGAAAGTTTGATTTGTGATATCTTTAGGCCGTGGATATAATGTTCCAGTTCTCAAGTTTCTTCTTCACTGAGCCCCAAACTGTAGGGGTCCTTCCATCCCTGAGCCTAGAGTGTGGATTGGTTGGGATCCGCCAAGGAGCTTGGGCAGATGAAGTCCCTGGACTTTAATAACTGAATTAACTGCTCATAGAGTAAATGGTTCCCAACACTACCAGGCCAGAGATCTGAACCAAACTTGAGTTTGTTACCATTTCCAATATTCCATGCTAAACCATTTTCAATCAGTGGGAAAGCATTTAAGATAGATTTCCAGATCACCGATGCTCCCTTCAAAGTTTTTGGTTGGCTTCTTAGCCAAGCCTCAAGAGTAAATGGTGTAATGTACTTCTAAAGGATTACTTTAGTCCAAATACTAGAAGTATTGCTGAGTTTCCATCCCCCCTTGCTACCAGTACTTTGGAGAAGAGAATTTTTTTTTTTAATCCCCAACCACCCATGGCCTTTGGTGTCGCAATTTTCTCTCAGCAGACCATGGAGTTACATGCGACTCCGATTTTCCACTCAAGAGAATTTTTGAAGTGATTTTTCTTGCAGCATTCAGAATTCATTTAGGGATCCAAGAAAGGGACATCCAATAAACAGGGATGGCTTCCAATACCGATTTTACCAATACCAATCATCCTGCTCGTGACAACCACTGGTGACTCCAATTGTTTAGTCCTTTATCCAATTTTTGTAGAAGCCACTCCAATCTTCTTTTCTGTAGTCGTTGGGTTTTGTATTAAAACCCAATTACTTTAGTCCATCAGCCAAAGTTCTTTCGAAAAGAAAGAAAGTATGATGGGATAATTCTTCTTCTTCTAATAGCAGAAAAGTGGTGAGTGACGATTTTCGATCATTTATTTGCATCCAAGTAGCTTTGGAAAAAAGTGAGAGAATGTCCCTTAGATTCTTTGCTTCCGTTCTAGACCCATCACTGAAAAGTAATACATCATCCACAAACAAGAGATGTGTAAGAGACAAATTCTGTGAGATTTTGATACCTGAGAGATCCCCTGTATTCTTACCTTGTGTGAGTGCTCTGCTAAGTCATTCTGCTACCAGGAGAAAGAGAAGTGGTGACAAGGGGAAGCCTTGTCTGAGTCCTCTTTCTCGAGTGAAAAAAGGCGATGCCGAGCCATTTATTAAAACTGCAAAGGATGTAGAGGTAAGACGAATCATGATCCAAGTAATGAAGGGAAGTTCAAAGCCTAAGTGAGTCAATAATAACCGAATATACACCCAGCTAACTCGATCATAGGCTTTTGAGAGATCTATTTTAAGATCTTCCCCTTTTAAATTCCTGGTCTTCATGCTATGTAAACCTTCTTATGCTATTCCTATAGCTTCATGGATCTGTCTCCCTTCCAAAAATCCAAATTGTTGTTCCGAATATTCTTAGAGAGGATTTTATTGAACCTTCAGGCTATAATTTTGGATACGATTTAATAAGCACAGTTACAGAGTGAGATGGGTCTGAATTCATCCAAAGTATCTAGATTATCGATTTTTGGGATGAGAGCAATGAAGGTGGAGTTAAGGCTCTGAGGGATACAACCTGAAATCCTTGTATTCTCCACCAAATTCAGTAGTTTGTACCTAAAATCTCATAGCATCCTAGGAAGAATTCGATAGTCCAAACGTTTGGGCCAGGGCTTTTATCTTTTTGGAAATTGTGTAAAAATTCTAGGAGCTCTTTTTCTGTAATTTCCCTCATCAATAAACGGTTCTCTTCTTCTTCTACAAATCTGGGAAAAATTGTGCCACTTTGACTACTTCCTCAATTGTAGCTTGGCTGTCTACTTTAAAGAGTTGCTGGAAGTAGTTTTCCTAGTAGTGACATCCCTTCAAAAGAAGTTTCCAAGTTTCCATCTTGATCTTTTAATTTCCAAATGGTATTGACATTTTTCCTTCCTTTGGCATAGGCTTGAAAGAACTTTGTGTTTTCATCTCCAGTTTCCAACCAGATAGCTCTGCTTTTTAACCTCCAAGTTTCTTCTTTTTCTTTAAGCAATTTTATGTTTTTTTTTTTTTTCCAGCTGAAGTAATCTGATTTTTGACTCTGTTGTGCTCAACAGATCCCCTTCTTCATCTGAGAACCTTTTAAGTTTGAGTTAGATTTCTTTTAGCTCCTTGTCCTCTAGTTTTATTTTTTGGAAAGCCCGAGGTTTTACTAATTCTTTGATTCTTCTTAAATTTTCTGTGAACTGATAAGCTACTGAAAGTGTTATATCTTGTCGGAAGGGAATCCAGTGCTCCTTGATTAACTTTAGAAAGGATTCATCTTCAAGCCACGTCTTGTTGAATTTGAAGGGGCTGGCTGGTTTTTTAGAACCCTGTCCGAGCTCCAGGAAGATAGGATGATGATATGACAACCCTCCAAAGCCTATCCACTACTTGATGTTCAGAGAGTTTTTCAGAAGAGAATCATTTATTAGAAAGCGATCAATCCTTTTTTCCACTCCAGAAGACCCGATCCTGTTGTTTTTCCAAGTAGGATTGAGGGAAGGAGGAACGAGGTTTGTTAGATTAGCTTCTGCAAATTTGTTTCCGAAGTAGTCTACCAGTGGATCAGGCCTCACATTGTCCCCCCAAGCTTCCGAGGGACCTAAGGAGAGATTTAAATCCCCCCCTAAAATAAGTAGCTCATTGAAGAAATATTTTTTGAGGAGAGTATCCCAGTGAATTTTTCTGTTCAGATAAGGTCCATAGACATTAAGTAAATGGACAAAATTTTTTAAGGCTGGGAGAAAAAAAGTAATCCCAATGCCGGAGTCCAAACCCCAAGTATTGCAAACTTGGACTTTGTGAGTGTTACATACATTATCCAAACCTCCAGATCTGCCCACAACATCTACCATCGTGAAAGTCCATCCAGGTAGTAAGTGCTCTAGGCTAGTTTTTATCTCCTCCCTAGCCCCCATAGTCTCTGGTAGAAGCAGAAAGTCTGGGTGTTCTGTAATGACCACCCTTTTTAAGGCAGTTTTTTCGTGGGCTCTTCCCAAACCCCCACAGTTGAAGGACATGATCTTCATATCAAAACCTTGTTCCGGGGCTTCGCTTCTCTAAGTGCCTGTTCAATAGACTGTTGTGTTCTGGTTAAAATATCCAATATAGCCTTTGATTTTGCTTTATAAAGAAAGGATTTTATCCCTCATCCTCCCCTGTCAAGGGAGGAAAGTTCCTCCTTTCCTAGTCCACTTGTGACTTTTGATTGAGATCTTAGGAAATAACGGGTAGAAAAGGACTCCAGCGATTGAGAAGAGGAGGAAGAGTTTTCTTCGAGGATGTAGAGTCTTTTAGGAGGGGGAGGGGCCTCCAAAAGGGGGGGTTCAATGGATCTATCCTCTCTGGCCACAGAGTAAGTTAAGGAGACAATATTAAGTGATAAATTTTTCAGAGCCTCCATCCAATCATTACCCTCTAATGACAGATTATTAATTAAAATAGTAATAGGAGGGAGGGGATAAGTAGAGATACCCGAAGACCAAGTTTCCAACAAGTCTGGAATTGGTGAAGAAGTATTTATAATCTCCAGTTTCCCTTCTGTCGTCCTTTCTTGGGGAGGTGAGTGATCCAGCTGCACCTTTTCAGCTGTAACCTATGTCAAGTGACCCGGTTCCGACGAGGTAGGAGGAGTCTTTCCCAAAATTCCTTCTTGCCTTCTTTTTTGGACCGGGGAGGGAGATTTTAACTTTGATCTGTAGTAAGAACCCCCTCTGGTTCTTAAAGGAAGGTGGAAAGAATCCACTAGATGCCAATACTTGTGACAATGTCTGCATCTGAAGGGTACATTCTCATAGTCCAGTCATTGAGTATGTGTATAACCCTCCCAAGTAAGGTCAATTTCCTCTCCTATCCCTTCCCTGGCTTTATATTGACTAGGATCCTTGCTATTTTCCTTTGTTTTGTAAGATCAAAGGAGAGGTCTGCTTCCAGGAATTCCCCTAGGAAATTTCCAATAGCTTTGAAATAGTCTAGAGACCAGAACTGTAGAGGAAGGGCCGACAGTCGGACCCAAACGAGGATTCTGTCCATTTTTTCCTTGAATGCGTCAAAAAGAGGACTCCACAGTTTCAATGACATGGGGGAAGAATTTATACTCCAATTTTTCCACAACACCCATTTAGTATCCTCCAACTGATTAAATTTCAAGGCAAACCAATTTTGGCTTAATTCGATAACTTCAGAAGTATAACCCAGTTCTTCTGTCCAAGTCGTATCTGTCCAAGAAACTATGGTTTTGTGGGTAAAACATCTGCCACTGGCTCTCCCAACCAATTTCTGGTTCTCCATCTGCACCACATTGTTCATACTGACTTCTTATCCGAGTAGTAGATTGCCCACTTTCCATTTGGAGGATGGTCCTTTCCTTTTTCTTTTGTGTCGTCCTCTGTAAAAACCCTTGTCGTCTCACAGAACCTCTGGGATGTACTCTGATGTAGGTGCCCTCCTATCTAGAGGAAACCCTCGTGTCTCTTCCACATCCAAGTGGGTCGAGATAAAACCCTTTGGTGGGTTGTGAGAACTTTGAGAGTGTACATGAACCGATTCCTTACGGCTAAGGTCCAGAAATGGTTTCTCAAAAGTATGTGCTCCTTCCGCCACTGATCCGCTACCAACAGGTTCAGGGTGCATAGGTAGGTCGGTATGATGAAAAGCTTCTTCTTCCTGAGAAATCCAGTCTAAGGCAAGGTCAACAGGTGAGCCAGAGACAGAGAGGAAACTATCAGAAGTGAGAGGATTCGTAGCCAGGTACTCAAAAAAGGTGCCAAAACAACCGGCGAAGGAGTCTGCTCCTTGTAAGGAAGATGGAGGGGACGAAAGAGTTCCTGTCAGAGGAGACAGAGGCTCGGGGGACAAGAGATGTCCTAGCGACGAAAATCCAGCTGTTGATTTCCCTAGTGGAGGGTCAAAATCGTAGCAGGTGGAGAGTGGGGTCATGGATTGCAATTATTTGTCCATGGATGATGCACACCCCCTAGTAGTCCGGGAACAGGGGCACTTACGAGGCTGTGGTGGTTAACAGGAGAGGACATGGAGAGAGGCACTGTTCTAGGTAATAAACGAGAGTAAAAAAGTAAAAATGGTCATCGTCGTCCGAAGGTTTTCAACCGCAGTCCCGCTCTTTGATGTTGGAAAAAACCGCAGAACCCATCCCCCGTCTCGAATTGTAATTATATTGCAAGATACTCTTCAAACTTTCCTATCTCGAACAAAAATGGACTTTCATCCTATTTATTTATTCATTTCTTACGTATTATTTATTCCTATCTATGTTTTATGTTTTTATTTTTATTTTTATATCAAAACAATGTTCAAATATATATTCTTAGTGTTTTCCTCATAGTCCCAAAAGGTTAGAGCCTAGGCTCTGATACCATGTGTTATACCTACCAAAATAAAAATATATACATAAATGCATAATGAGCATGTTTAACTAAAGTGGCACATCAATATATGGCAATCCACCACATATATATTAATCAACATTACTATACCTCTATATTAACCATTAATGCCACTACTAACAACAAGATTATTTTCATATACAACATAATATAACTATAATAACTAATAATGTTACCATTATCTACGGTAGATTCTAATAATAAAATTTATCTATTTACAGTAACTTGGAGGACTACTTGAAAGAACCAAGTTGAATTCTGACTCACAAAAAAGGAAGGCAACCATAAACTAGCTTCCTCTAGCCACAACTATCAAGTAGAAATAGAGATAGGAAACATGTTTAGGAGGCAAACACTCCTTCCAATTGATCTATACATTCATGTGGATATTCCACTTGAATAGTTTATCAAAACAGATCTTCAAATATTCTAAAATATTTTGTTATGTAATTTATTTCCTTAGATCATATAGTTATTATTATTAGCTTAATTCTTAAATTTATGGAAATAATTGAAGTCAAAAAATGAAAGAACAAGAAAATGAACAGACCAATAAAAAAAATGAACACAATATGTGATCTAGGAAACCCAATATGAGAGGAAACCCATCTAGAAGGTGACTCCTACTCTTTCTCTCTCTCTATTCAATTATGAAATTAAAATACAATGAAAGGGGCACTCACTATGGAGTTTCCTTTAACATTGTGGTCTAAATGAATACTACAAAATATCATACCTCCTATGTTATGCTCTCAAATACCACTCCTAGGTGATTTTATTAACTATGGAACACGTACAATGTTAAAAGAGTGGAACCCCTTCTCTTCCTAGTGGCCCAATATTTAACATAAGCTGGAAATCATCTAGGTTTAGGGTTTTCACATGCCTCCACCCTCAGTTAATGTTAGTGTTTTGGACCTTCTATAATATTGTTTAAATTCCAAACGTGAATAGCCCCACATCTGGGATTAATGGGGGATGACATGGTATACACTCAGTATGATGGTGGTCAACAAGGTAGCTCAACTTGTGGAGGCATAACATCAGCATATGAACTCCAATTGAGGTGATTTTCAGACCATTGGAATGATCTTTGTATTTAGAACAAAATCAATGGGCTAGGAGATATTATTGAAAATTTTTGACCCCTAAAAGTATCATTTGATGCTTGAAAGTGTCTCTAGAAGGTTCTAGACCCTAAATATCCAAACTAGGACTTGCCATTAAAATGGGCCCTGAAAGCCAATTCCTCTAAATTTTCCACGAAGAAAGTACCAAAATAGATGAAAATTTATATAATGATCAATTATAGATCACACCTTTCCATTTAGGGAGGATTTTAGTCCCAAAAATATTTTACTAAATGAGATGACGAAATTTTTCCTCTACCTTCTCCCTAGAGAGCCATTTTTCCTTGCTTGAAAGTTATACATTCAACCCCATCTACTAGAGGCCATGTTTCCCTTGTTTGCTGGGACTTGTTTTGCAAAATTTTGTATTTTTATAAATCCACATGATATTTTAGTGCTATCCCCTTCATGGTAGGTAAGATCCGCTCCTCATTTTATTGATTCAACATGGAAGGATGATAGAGTTTGAAAAATTTCACATTCAATGCTAATTAAATTCCCATATATTAGGCTAGACTGTGCAATGACCCCAATCGTTACAACAACAAGTGAAACAAAAAGTGAATTTTTTGTTTTTTGTTTTTAGGAAGGAAGGAAACAAAGACAACAGTAAAACCACACCACCTGATGACGAATACCACACATGAATATCGAACAACATACAACAATGACTCAACACAGTAGCACATCGAGCAATTGGGCAAAACATGTGAAAATCAAAGACAGATAAAAACGACTACCCGCCCGACACAACATGACAACGCCTACAAGATAAGGGATAACATCCACCATCCTGACATAAAGGCCTCAACGACCAGTAACTAGAAACCTCAAGGCGCACAATCCATATGCATTAAGGCGTTACAACCCAACACCAAGATCAACTACAATGAACACACACCCACATTAGGAAGCACAGACTCCGACCAAGTTATCGTTCGCCTCTATCCATGAGGACGCACAATGATCCCCTCACCAGGAATCATGCCGTCACCAGGCAATAGGTGTGACAATAACCTTGGTGCAACATAACCTATCTGGACCCAAGACTCAAGAAAAATCCAACACGCTAGGAGACCAAAATAACTGACAAGAAGACGACACCCACACACCCAAACAACAAGTTGACAAGACACAAGATGACATCACTCAAATTAAATTTTGCAAGCTATTAACGACTTCGCCAACAACCATAATGTGGATGGATTAATGGTATCTTTCTACTCACTAATTACAATAGTTGCAAGCATCTGATGCTTATGGAATCGATCTCCAAAATCAAGTGCACTAGCATGATAATCCATTATTGATAACTATAAATCCATACATTAGGAAATGTAGTAAACTGTTTATAATAAAAGATGCATTTACCAAAATGGCATTCTTCCCAGCTAGTTAACATAACCAACTTTCCACCAATGACGTGGCACCTAAATATCTTCTCAAGAAGCGCACTAACAATATTTTAATCTTTCGAAGAAATCTTAATGATATATGAAAAGAATAAAAGACTTTCACAGTCATACACAACATCATTCAAATGCAGTCATACACATAAATTCCTTCACCCCAATAATATAATGGAACTATTATAAATTTTTCCAACACAATTACAATGTCAAATTACATTATTTCTATAATTTGAACACATTATTCAGAATTGCTTTTAAATGCACAACATTCCACATTGCTATTAAGATTATATATATATATATGAACATTAATATTTAAATTAATAAAATTCAAATTTGATATATAAATATTCCTTTTTTCCACAATAATTATTATGGGAGTGAACATATTATACCAACTAACTTTTAAGGAATTAACCTATACTATTCACCCTTTAAAAAGTTATTAAGAATAATTATATAATTACCTGCATTCTTAATTAATTACTTGTGAAATTTCAATTCTACTAAAATACAATAACTAATAATTGAGTGTACAATATTTGCATGTAATATATATATATTAGTTATTCAAGCGACTTACGCAATAATATGAATCTCTCAACTAATTCAATAATGTTTAAATATAAAATAATAAGAACTCTACCAGACACAAAAAAAATATACGTTGCTATCCATGATATCAAGGGCCAATAGACGTTGATTAGACGTTGATTAATAACTATCGTTGGATCTAATTTTAAACGTAGTAGCAATGAAATCAAGGGCCAATTCAAATGGCATTGGTAAAACACTGTCAATGGTAAAACACAGACTTACCAACACTATCCATTATACCTAACAAAAATAGCAGACATATAAAAACGAACGCAAGCATTCTCTTATGAAAAACAGAGCCAACATTTCTGGGTGAATTCGCTGTCATTCTAAATAAAAACGCAGCCATTCTCTTTTGAAAATCGTAGCCAATTTTTTTTGGGTGGATTCACTGTCAATCAAAATAAAAACACAACTATTCTCTTATGAAAAACAGAACCAAGAATTTCTGGGTGAGTTCATTGTCGTTCAAAATAAAAACGCAGCCATTCTCTTTTGAAAACGCAGCCAAAAATTTCTGGGTGGATTCGTCCAATCAAATAAAAACACAGCCATTCTCTTTTGAAAAATGCAGCCAAAATTTCTGGGTGGATTCGTTGTCAATGAAAATAAAAACGCAGCCATTCTCTTATGAAAAATGCAACCAAGAATTGCTAGGTGAGTTCATTGTCATTCAAAATAAAAACGCAACCAATCTCTTATGAAAAATGCAACCAAGAATTTCTTGATGGATTCGCTGTCAATCAAAATAAAAACACAACCATTCTCTTATGAAAACACAGCAAAGAGATGGGTAAAAACGCACGTACACCATGAATTTCGCTGTCATTAAATATTGCTGTAAAACACTTTCATAACAATTTAAAGACACATTCAACCACGTTTTTGCTGGCAATTAGAAGCACGAAATGGTGGAGGAAAAGCCATCAAGACGCACCACAAAAGGCATCGAAAGTAGTAAATACAACCACGAAATTGTAGACCATACAACATGTAAAATTGCAGTAAATATATAAATTAAACGCTGTCAACAAATATTCAATCGCAGACACAGTAAATTTGCATTCACACCATAAGTAAGCGCAAACATTAACATATTAAAACACTGATATTTACCGATCAAGGTGTTGGGATTCACCAATCAAAACACAGAGTTTTACAACCCAAAAGCAGAAGAAATGTATCACAAGAAAGCACAAAACCAATCGTTCAGCCACGAATCAATCAACACATAGATAAGTAAGGGTAGATGGTTGGGAAAACGTTATCCTTCACTCATCATCCATGCACAGAAAAGCAGGGCATTAGAATCTATAGGTTTATTAACACCGAAGTGACGACCGTCGATTCGACTCTTAGCTGACTGCTCAGGAATAGAATGATGAACTAGGGATAATGAAGGAAGATAAAGCACAACCTCTTCATAATAATCAATAAAACAAAACAAAACAGTCATAGCAATCATGGATTGGGTTGCCAAGGAAATTATTTCAAAGAAGCGAGCGTAAAGCTATGATGACTTTAAGTTCTTGATTAAAACGCTGAGTAAAACAAATTTATTTACACATAGAAGTACAATAATGAAAGCGCAAGAAAAATAATAATATACCATTCAAATAAACGCATGCGTACCGTAGCCCAAGGTGACAACTCCGAGTCGTTATCCCACGCGCTCTGTCTATCTCCCGCTTGCTGACCGATGTGACTTCACCTATACCTCCCAGCCAACGCTAGGGGTACTCTTCTTCCCCCTGAGCCCCCAGAGCCACAAAGGGGCCACACACACTAAAACAAAGAACAACAAGCAGCCAACTCGCCTCACAAGGTTGAGCTACAACTCGTTACCCGAACTGGGTATCCCAACTCCCACAAGATAAGTCAGTCAAGACAAAAATTCCGTAGCGTAACGTTACACATAAAATATGAGATCAATACTCCTCCTCCTCCATCTTTTTTATAGAGTTTCTAAGTGATTTATTTCTCAATTTTTCATTTAATTTATTTATCATTAATTTAATTCAGAAAAAACCTCCCCTGTACACATGTCACTCATCCCCCTAGTTGCACAAGAAATTATTTTCATTAATTATTTAATTACTGCTATTTCCTGACCCACCTAAAAAAATTCCTAAAATCGCTCCTTGGTGTCCCCATATTCCCTCACACATTTTAAATGGCTTACGCCTTTACTAAATTCCTAGTTGAGTTCATAATTAGAAAGTTCTTAACGACAAGATTCCTTACTAAGTTAGTCATTCAACTTTTTCCTTACGTTTCCATTTTTTATTTATGTTTCCCCTTTTCCCCTTAGTTTCCTATTTCTTTTAAGTTGCCATCTTTTCCCTTTATCTAAAACTCAAATTAACAAGTGCAGAAAAACCACCCTTTACCCCTTTTTCTTTTTAATTAAAAAAAAATTAATTAGCATATGAAAAAAATCAATCATTTCCCTTTTAAAATTTTAATCCCCCAAAATAATTTGATTTTAATAAATTAATTGAATTTCTTACCCCCTTCTCGTCACATGTTTAATTGTGATTACTATTTTTGACCACAAGTGTCACTTAGACCTAGATTTTTAATTTCACTAGGTTGGGCGACATTTTTATTAGGGAAATTGTTTTTAAATTTTACTTGACACATCATTCGTTCTAAGGCCATCTAGGTTTATTCCCTTACAAGTTAAAAATGTGATGTGCCCCTTCAGGATGCACTAAATGCTCCAAGGGTTCCACTCGCCACTTTCCGTTTTCCTTGTGCGACGTGCCCTTCAGGACGCACTACATGCTCCAAGGGTGCCACTCGCCTCTTTCTGTTTTCCTTATATGACATGCCTTTCAAGACACAATATGTGCTCCAAGGATTCCACTCGTTTCTTGACTGAATTGGTAGACATAAAAACCCCTAGAGTCAATACTCCACCAGGTGATCTTGTGGGAGACTAAGGGCCTCTAAGAAATAAGGCCCCTGCCTTATTGTGTGCCCCTTAGAATCATCGTGAGCGACTGCCACAGTCTTCCCTCATGACATTGTGGGTATTCTTGAACTAGGTAATAATTAACCTACAGTTCGAGCCACGATGAGAGTGCTAGTAGGCTGTGGTAGAGCTGTTGTCCACACCTCTCCCTCAAAGTCTCTAGTTGTCATGCATGACCCCTTTACTCCACATGTGAGTTTGGTCTGCAAGCTATCGTAAGCCTGCATCATCAAAAAATCATGTCAGCAATAATAATCAATCATCATAACATCTAATCAAATGTACACATGTCATATCAACAACAATAAAACCCCAATAGTCCACTCCCTGACTCAATCCAGAGTCCAAGGGGTTTCATCGATGCCTCTGCATCCTCGAGGTCCAAAGTCCTGCACACTCAGGAGAACCTAGTCAATAGCACCTGTCTACGTAAACACATAAAATAACATATCATCATATCCATAATGCCTCATAATCATAATCAAATGAACAATAGTATAATAATTTGGATCACTTGCAAGCAAGTGTCCTCAAAGAATAAGTTCACTCAGTGCGCACAAGAGCGGGATGTTATAGACTGAGTATGTAGGCATTATCACCCACCTTCTCCAATAATTCAAAATGACTATGCCACAAATTTGTTGATGCTTGAATCCATTAGGATCGAAACGACAACCTAACGATGATGTAAATCCCCCTGTGTTTTTATAGAGGTGGTACTCCTCTTTACTTCAATATTTTCTTGGGATTCTAGATATTCAGAATATGGGACTTTGTAGAAGTCTGTCATGGTAATTAAATAAAAATAAAGATAGCAATACAAAAAAATGTTTTGTTTTCTATTTTTGAGAAAGTTCATAAGAAAGGACCAGGAACTACGCACTTTCACACATTTAAAGAAAATGAGAAAAAATTCCTCACATCCATCATAGTTTAAACTAAAGATTTCTGATCACATAAAAATAAAAAAGAAGATCATATGCATGCATAAGAGAACTTTAACAGAGTGGTCACATGGGAAACTCAAATAAAGATAATGATAGATCAATCTCAAATACTTTATACTCAAAACTCAGAGTTACAAAGCACACTCGAAACTGATCCCGAAATAGCTCTTTTGAAAAATTTCTAAAAAAATATAGTCTATTACATATTATTTGAAATTTAAAATGCGTTTGTCTTAAAGACTGGGATTGGGGCTCCCACGGACCATAAAGAAAATATACACAAGAATTAATCTTGTAGAAGGAGGATGATGGGTGGTAAAAGAACAACAAGACTTCGAAGAAGAAAAGAGAAGTTATTAGACTTCGGTTAAACCTTTCTATTCAAAGAAGTGGAGTAACTAGATGAATGAACTAATAAAGAAAGAAATATGTGATTAACATAAACTTACTATGATGGTCTCTCATGTATTTACTTTCTTGTTCGTTTACTTTTATTGTCTTCATTAATGGTTACATGAATTGTCTCAACTGTTTCTTGCCCCTCGTTGGTCAAATTGTGGATTGCTTTCTTGAACCATTCTTCAATATAATTCTTCGTTGGTGCCACATTTATCTCATGCTGTATTTTAATGTTGAACAACTCGCCCTCCAAGTCTCTCAAATCAAGGGAAATACCATGTAATGCTTCCTCAATGTCCTGATTTTTCACGGAGTAGTCTACTAGCCAATTGTCTATGTCATCCTCATCATATTCAAGTATACCATATAACTTTTCAACTGACAACCCTTTAAAAATATCAACTTCTTCATCAAACTGTTGCTTTGTTAGGAAAATTGAGTTGATAATTAGTTTGGGGTCTTATACTTCGTTAATATTTTCGGCTAAGTCTATCTTTGTGATCTTTTTGAATAGTTCTTCCCACTTTGATATAGCTTGGCTGCATGCTTGAACAATATTATTCATTTTTTTTATCTTTTCTTTCTAGCACATGTTTAATTGTTTTATCCAACTTGGGGAGGGAAGATCCTCTTCTCTTATCCTTAGTTATGTCATGTTGGAAACTTTGTTTCCAAATGGTAGTACAACATCAAGGTAAAATAACTCTTCATTCTTCAGGTCGGCTTGCAAATACTCATGGAAGGCATGAACCCTCGAGCCAAAAGAAATAATGTTTTTCAAAATTTCCCATGCCTCTGTGATCAATTCCATTATTTTCTTAATGTTTTTTTCTACATAGCTTCTGGCTGATGTAAGTAGGCTTGAATATCCTTTCAATTTAGTAGCAGGTGTGGTGGGTTTGACTATTTCCAAAGGAATTGAAAGAAATTGAAGAGGCATTAAGGCTTCTTCCAGTTCCTTGATCCTTTCTTTCAATTTCATGTTTTCCCCTTCAAGACCATCAATGGAGTCATCCATAGCATCCTTGGTTGCTCTATGAATTTTAGAAATTTTGGAAGGCCACATATCTATTAGGTCAACCTATGAATGATATTTTCCTTTCTTTTCTTCATATCACCTTTTTCAATAATCAATTTCTTGGATTTTCTTGGATTCCCTATCAAAGGCAACACTCTGAAAAACAAATGATTCTTCTTCATTGATGATCTCATTCTCAATAATTTCCAATGATGAATTTTGATGGGCTGTATTTTCTGGCCGATCAATGGTGGGAAACATTTTCTCGATGTTTTCCTCGAGCTCCATGTCTTCAAGAGAGAATTTGTTGATGTCATTTTCTATGCAATGGTCATATTCCTCTTACACAACATTCTTCCTCTTTTTCTCAGAGGAATCTTGTGAGAGATCTCAAATTTTCCCGAGGGGGATTCTTTTCTCCTCCGCCGCTGGAACTACTATTGGTAACTTTCATGGTTGGGTGGGATGTTGGAGCATTTCTCCAAGGTGTGGTAGTTTTAGGAGTAACAATCAGGGACTGGGTGCTCTTCTCGCTATGACCCTTTCATTTCTGCTTATAAAACTCATTAGTACTAAGTATTGTTTCCAAGTCACCAACATTGTGAGTAGGAGTGCCTAAGTTGTTATCTTCTTCTTCACTCATAACAATATGAATAAATGAATTGCTGAATCCTATTGCCAACATATGTTCCACAAAAATTCTATTTGGGTCAAACCCCTTTATCTTTTCAACATATTTCAGATTCACATTGTGGAAGTGGTTCGCAAACTCATCCATTTTGTTTATATTCATGAATATAAAGTCTCCAATTTTCCAAGGCAAGGGTTTGAATTGATTTTTCCATTTCTTATGGAAAAAGTGCAGCCATAAATTATATTGCCTTGCTACATCCATGATAAACATTTTATCAGATACATGGCATGAAAGAAAAGATGGATTTTCCTTGGAGCTGAAAAATCCTGATAAGATTATGATTTTACGTCTGCTCTAACATCCCCCTTTTATCCAAGAATTTATTTGAAAGGTTGGATATTCTGGGGGTATCTTTACCAAACAATAGTCCTTTGAAAACTGAAACAAAATCATTGTAAACTTCATAAAAATGCAAAGAAGCCTTGTGTCTCCACAATGCTTGGTACCAGAAGACAACTGGATCAAGTTCACAGTTCACCCTCTTACAGATAGACAATTTTGGAAATTGACAACAATATGCTATTGCAAACATCAAATAAGAATCCATGACGAATTTGTTGTCTTTTTTGTATTGTGACAATTGGGAGGAGATTTCAATGGAAATCAACTTTCCCCAATTGAAAATAGCTTTCTCTTTAATTTAAAATATAAAATATAAAGAATCATTCAGGAAATGGTGGCGATGCTTTCTTGGCTTGTCATCCTAGTAAACAACCAAGCAATTTCTCGAAATGGGTTTAAACAAGACGACACGAATCCTGGTAATGTCTTCTGGGACAACCACAAGATTCTCCAAGAAATATGGCCATAGGTCCAAGCCATTGTCATTCCTTTTTAGGAAATCCCTGCAATCCTCTCCTTTGAAGGTAATTGTTGGTTCAGGGAGCTTCAACATCTTACAAAATATTTGTGGTGAAAGAGAGATGGGGGAACGATCCTGGAGTTGTATGATTTGTTGAATCGATATGTATTTCTGAACGCACTATGCAAACAGTTCCTTGCAGTAAAAAACCTCAGGGACACACCCTTCACGAGAAATTCTGGATGTCCAAATCACTTAGTTTTGAGCAAAAGGAGATGAATAGTAAGAGTATGCTTTGGACCAAGTTCTGGTCTTCACGCCCAAAAATATTCAAAGTATCAACGCAGAACTTGTAGAAATTTTAATACAAATTATGTATTGCATGGATTCTCCTGATATAAAAATTATATGCCACTGTTAAATACATAATCACTTCTACAAATATTCTTGCGGAATTTAAAACACGATCGCCAATTGCAATATCAAGAAGAAAGATCAATCACACATAACACATATGTTTTACCGGGAAAACATAAAGCTAAAAACCCCACTATCATATATTATGCATATATCACGGATCATGAAACAATATCATACAAAACTCTAATCCAAGATCTCTCAGTACAATATACAATTGTCTCACACTGACATACAAAAATTGACAAATTCATGTGCTAATTTACTGCTTCCAGACAACCTGCCTCCTCTGCGCAATCCCTGCTAATGTAAAAACCTGCAATGAATGAATCATCTTTCCTAGGTTGCACAATCCTCATGGGCACATCCAATGTGTGTGTGGTTGCATGAGTTCACTCAGTAATGTAACAACTAATAGTCAAACTGTCCCTTTCACCTGTTATCTCAACTGGGTCTCCACTGGATCTGACATGCATGTAGTTAACAGTGGTAAATCTTCAGTTGCATGTGAGATCACTGATTGTGAATTAATTAATAATTAATTCACTGATCTCTCACATGACGCCAATTGCAATATCAAGAAGAAAGATCAATCAATATACACATATATGTTTACCTGAAAACATAGAAGTTAAAACCCCACTACTATATATATTATGTATATATCAATGGATCATGAAACAATATCATACAAAATCTAATCTAAGTATCTTCTGCATATTAAATATACAATTGTTCACACGACATAAAATTGACAAATTCATGTGCTAATTATCAAATTCTGCTAATCCTCATGAATAAAATCTGCATGAATAGAATCATTCTTCTGTAGTTGCACATAACTTCATGTACATATCCAATGTGTGTGTGGTTGCATGAGTTCACTCACTAAAGTCACAACTGATAGTAAAACTGTCCCTTTCGCACTGCTATCTCAACCTGGTCTCCACCGATCCTACATGCATGAAATAATGGAATCTTCACAGTATGAGATCATTTGATTGTGAATTAATTAATAATTAGTCTAACATTGATTCTCACTAGTGTGTTAAGTTACAATTAGTAGTTAACTGAGTTAACTCACTTAACTTGTTTTGGTACTACTTTCACAACTCACATAATTCACATTATATAACTCATATAACTTTTAAATCACTGTAAGACATAAATCTGATTCTAACTAGGTATGTAAATCCCACTTAATCAACCTTGAACTCCACTTCTATAGCTAATCCCATTTTTTCCACTTTATTTAACTATTTCTAAGTGCTCATTGGAGAATGATCATATTTTATTGTCCTAATTCCATATTAAGGATACCATAATGGCACATCTAAAAAAAATATATAATCATCACCGTCTATAAATAGACATCACCTATAAATATAATTTTCTCATCATCTAAAAAATAGACTTCCACTCCAAAAAATCTCTCAGAGGCTCCATCCTAGTGTAGGTGCATTATTTTCACTAGGATCTTCTTGTTGGACCCTAGCTAATCACGAGTTTCAAACATAGGTTGACAAGAGTGTTATTTTAACTAGATAATACTTGAAATGAAATCTTGAGAGAGATAATAATAATATAATCTTTAGCAAATCGAGCTTTAATGTGGTTTTCTTAAGAACCAAACATCAATATAGCATAGAAAAACCCTTGTGAAAGTACTTCTACTTTGAAAGAGATAATTTCAGATAATGAGCTTCTTCGAGGGGGGCAACCCTTTTACCCCACTTAAATGTTCATACAAGATGATTCAAAAATGAAATGTCTCCTGGTATACATGAGACTAGGAGGTATAATTACAACTAATGGCCCAGTTTACTACTGTCAACACAATAATATAATAGAGTCTCATAAGGGTAATGAGCCAATATTGAGCTAACATGCCTCTCCCCTTGAGAAAAGTGTTGTCCCAATGCTTGAGTAACTCGATTCTTCCCAGATAAAAGAATCATCTTCCCAAGGGGAATATTCAGCCAGTAGTTTCATCCATTTAACAAGATACTCTGAAATTGATCTATTCCTCACCCTAAATTTTTTTTGTGTCAGTGATGGTTTCAGGATCTAATATGATTTTTTTCCTTCCTATCAATTTCTCTGACATAACATAGTTTGAATCAGATCTTGGTTACCTATAAATCTTCTTAAGCATGTTATGGAAACTCATGTACTCTGGCAGGAAGATGCAGCCTCCAATCAGTATGCCATAGTACCAATCTTTTGCAACACCTTTATAAGGTCCATACTACTTTGATGATAATTTAATATCCTTCTTGGCCTGTTTTGAGGACATCCTATTGTATGGTTGTAGTCTTAAAAACAATCCAACCCCCATCACTTCAAAACTTCTCTCACCACTTATGTTGATCCTATGTTTCATGATTCTCATGCCATGTCAGTTGTCCCTAAGATTTTGGTAATTTGTTGTTGATTCCTCAATGTGATCTTCCACTTTGAACCTTATATTTTTAGAGAAGAAGTGATGAAGGAGGGTGGTATCCATAAAGTGCCATAAATATGTCATTTTGTTTGCAAGATGAAAGGAAGTGAGGCACTATTCAAGTTGGTTAAACTTATTGAACCATTGTGTTTATTTATCGATAAAGAAACCATAGCTCTTCTAGGACATTTGTTCACTATCTCTGGTTTTCTCCATCAGATTGAGGATGGGATAGGATGATCTATGAGCCAATTGAGTACCCAAAACAATAAAATAATTGGGTCTAAAACAGTCTCAAAGAAGATGGGATCTGGGTCACTTTCATAATAATCTTTGTCAGCCATGTAGCTTTGAACCTCCATGAAATTTTTTGAAAACTGCATTAGCTTTGAAGGGATGAGAGAGTGCACAAAAGGTGTATACTTGGCTCCAATGAATGTAATTATGATGACACTCTTTCCTTCTGCCTTTGGTAACCCTGTGATGAACCATGGAAACCCTCCCAATGTCACTTTCATGGATAATGGTTGTGAAATACTTAGGGTCTTAATTTGTTTTAATTTTATTTTTGTTGGAAACCACTACTATTCACAACAACCTTGGAATATTAGTTTTAATCCATCCTAAAATCTTTTCTAATTTCTATATATATTTGTACTGCTAAAATCTCACAGTGCCTCTACTGAGAGGTGTAATTCTCATAGTACTTTAGGAGTCGAGTTGGGGAGTTCTTATGCATGAAGAGTAAGCCATCTTTTGTACTATAGTGAATTATTTTTCCATGTAAATGTATTCGATGCACTGGAATCCTACTGAATCCTTTGAATGAGAGTCCACACTTTTTCTATCATTTTATTCATCTTGCTTTGCTATCCAATTTGTTGATGATCGGGAGATACAAAGAAAGGCTCAAATATATCTTTATCCTTTTGAGAGTGATTCAAGCATAACATTTTTTTCCTTTTTTATAGATTTATTTTAAAATTATAACTTAATATTTGAGTAATGATGAAAGAAATGCTTAAGATAGTTTTGTTCTTAGTGATAGTGACATTGTGATTTCATGGATTTTTAGGCTTAGATGGAGATGGCCTTCCAATAGGCCCAAGCAATGTTCCACTCCACCTCACCTCCACCTGCTGCACTCCAACACTCCCAGCAACATCCTGCACCATGTTCCGTCATCCACCTCCTGTTCCCACTGCACGCCTCCAGTCTCTAATTTGATCATCTGGCACCCACCCCATGAAGCCGCACCCACCACTGCACACTGCCCGTGTCTCCCCAGCACCCATTCCGGCCCACACTGAGCCACCGTCACCACCTAGCACTCTGCTGAGGCTCTCGAAACCTCCCACCCACCAGGAGGAACACTCTGCGAGGCCTGTTCCCACGAATGTCAATTTGTTAGCCTTGGCACCCTGGAAACACCTCTGTCTGCCCAGCCCCACCACCCTCCCACTGCAATGCCCTACCCTGCCCACCCACTGAGCCCAGCCACTCCTCCCACACCAGAGTCATCACTTAGCCTCACGCCCACGCACTCACCCTCCCACCTGTTCAAAGTTCCAAAACAAGATTACCACACAATGATCACCATCATCCCACCACCTGTCCCAATATTCACATGGCTCTCATGGCATTTCACCTCATCACACCATGTTCATGCCCCACCCAAATGCCCATCTGTCTATAATTCCACCCACCCACCCACCATACCCACATGTTCACCCCACTCCACCTGAAACCCTGAGGAGCCTCACCCCAAAACCAGACTTAGTATCACATCTTTGCTCCCACCTGCTCCTGAGGTCTCTGTCTGCCTGTTCCTGCCCACTCCCACCCACCATGCCCTACTAATGCAAATAGCCCCATGGATTACACCTGTCCATCCATCCCACCCAGACCATCACCCCCACATCCAGAGACCAACCACTGCAACATAAAGAAGCAATTGCATCTTTTGTGTATGTGGCACACATGGAGATCAAAAGAATTGCTCATATCCAAGCATTCATGTGACTGGGTCCTTGCTATCAAACTTCCTCATATCAATCTTAGAACGGTTGGTCTTCAAACCAAAGTTGGAGCTTCTCCATTCTTGATTCACCTTCCTTGTGTCCTCATCATGAATTCTCATGGGATGCATTTTCATTTCGGGTGTCTTCTCTCTGCTACGAAAATTTTCACACGGGCCCATGATCTCCCCCTTTAAGCTATCCATCTTAGTATCCAACTTAGCTTCTATTGAATCCATCAACTTAGTCATTGACCCATCTTATTTTGTGTTCATTTTATGTCCTACAAGATTTTCACCTTCTCATCAAGAGTCCAATTAGGATTTTCTGAGGCTTACGGTGTATAAGGTCCCTTTTTGGTGGCATGTTGGCCAAGTATCACTTTTGAATCTTTGTTTTGAGGCTGTCTCTTCTGTGACAATATTTATTCTGTTCTATCCCAAGTTTTAAATTCTTCTAGTTATGCAACTTTATTTTGTGTTCTCTCTCGATATTTCTTCCTGCAATGCCACAGGTTTGATCAAATTTGATGTGCCAAGTGGAAATTACGGTAACTTCTCCACAATCCTTGTCGATTTTGTCCTTTCCAGAGATCTCAATTTGCATAGCATGGCCCACACAAAATAATTGATATAAAGTTCAGAATCTCGCACCTGTAAATAATACATACTGTCCAAGATCCAATGAAACCATCTCCACTCAATTTGGATACTCTAGCAAGCATACATTTTTTAATTGAACACCTTTCTTTGAGACTAGTCATATACCCTATCTACACAAGGTGTATATACAAATTTAAGATGACCTGTGAAGATGAAATTTTTACCACATATACCTTACTTTACTTTCAAATGGCTCCCAGAGTTCAAGGTCTGAAATGTTACAGAAAATGCTTTATATAAGCAAAAATTCCACAATGACTCATTTCGTGATGATTCCAAAACCCTATCTTGTACAGATGTATCTCCGAAAGTATAAGACCAGGAGATGAATTTTTGAACCAACGCATCTTGATATGTCTACTGTTAAATATCCTCCAATCCACTCCTTCTAAAACATTGTAGAAAGAAAGTTATAGTGAAAATTTCACTGTGTCTCGGGAGTGTAGTAGAGAAACCCCAAGACCTTTGAGCTCGATACCATATGTTAAGAACCAAAAATATCAATATAGTATAGAAACCCTAGAAAAGTAATTTCAACGCCTTGAAAAGAGATACTGATAATGAGCCTCTCGAGAAACCTTATTTTACCCTACTTAAAGATGTTCAAGTACAAGATGATTCAAAATGAAAATGTCTCCTTGGTATATATAGGAGACTGGGAGGTATAATTACAACTAATGGCCTAAAGTCGACATAAATAAAATAACATTACTAATATAATATGCCCCAATTAAGGGGTAATTAGCCAATATTAGGGCTTAACAGGTTTAATTGGAAATCTCCTCAAGCCCTTCGCTTATTAATGACGATCTTTACAGAACCTGCAAGATGCGTTATTAGCATTAAACCATACGAAATGCGTATTCGTAAAATCACGAAGGTGGCGGGGATGAATGAGAGAAATTAGGATTTGGGAACTTTTGTGAACTCTCCAACCTAGGAACCCACAAATCCGTGGTTGTGAATGATTGAAAATAGGCTAAGTGTTGCAATGCGGTCGCCCAGACTCAATACAAGAGAACAAAAATACCTAGGTGCTCGGTACTCGTGATAAGTATGATAGTCATAATGTAGATCACATATCTTAAGGTGCAAAATGAATACCACGAAAATTGGAATATGAAATCTTGAACCCGTGAACCCGCGGTTGCAAAAATAGTTAAGTACATAATAACACGACGGTCGGTCAGACTCATGATATGTGAGTATGAATGGAGGTGAAGATCCGTGAATCCACGAACCCGTTGTTTTTGAAAAATGGATAATATAGTAACTAGAAAGGAAAAAGAGAAGGGAGAAAAGAAAAGGGGAATGAGGGTAGGTATAGAAGAGGGAAAAGAAATGGATAAAAGAATTCTGGAAAATAGAAAGGGGAGGGAAAAATTGGAAGCAAGAATTGATCTCAACAAGATCCTTGATATTATTACCAGGACCTTGTATCATTTCTCTATTAATCTACAACCAAACTCTATCTCCCACCTTGAATGTTTTCTTAGTTTTGTGCTAATCATGTCAGGATTTGTGCCTTTCCTATGCCTTCTTCAATATCTCATGTACTTGAAAATGCACCTTCCTAGTCTTTTCAACAAATTTCTCTACTTTCAATTCTTCTTCTATGATTTCTTCCCTCACTCCTCATTTTCCATATACCACATCGAAGGGAAAATGGGGAAAATACCCAAAGAAAGTTTTGAAGGGGGGCTTATCAGTAGAAGTGTGGACCACTGTGTTATAAGAGTGTTGAATACAAATGCTATTTTCATATAAGTTATTTGGATGCTTCTGATTGTAACCACTCAAAAGATAATCCAATGTCCTATTGAATACTTCTATCTACCCATAATTTTGGGGGTGGAAAGCTATAAATCTCTTCAACCTATTCAACTTTGTGTTCATCTTTTCCCAAGGTGTAGTCGAAATGACACCGAGAAATTTGGTATCCCTGTATGAGATAATAATCCTTGGTATTCCAAAGTGAACTTGGTTCTATTTAAATAACATGTTTGTTTTTTCTTATCCTTTTATGGTATTTTTTTGAGGTATAATAAATCACATCTTATTGAACATATCAACTACCATAAATAGATAGTTATGTCCCTTCCTATTTTTTGGAAAACCACCCACAAAATAAATGGAAATGCTTTCCCAAGGTCAAATCGATACATGTAATAGATGGTATAAATATTGCTTTCTATTATTGTTCTTGTTGGTACAAAAAATTATGAATCCTCTAATATACCGAGCTACATCTTCTCACATTCTTGGCCAATACACACACCTTTATAAGTTGGAAACTATCTTCCCAACAAAACAATATTCTACACACTAGTACATTTAGGTCAAATTACGACGGAGCGTTCGACACAACTACCAATTTATATTGTCGGGAGAATGAAAAACAACAGACCCCCTCAAAATTAGTTTCACATGAAGTCACTTTTATGACACCATATATGTCGTCTCTATTGCGATGTTTCATGCATACACATGTCATCTCGGATTTGACTGTCCAAACCCCATATAGCCGTTGCTACAATGACACTAGAGACATCAAAATTTCGACGTCCCATTTCGTCGGTCTCCATT
>SNQJ01S0001002.1:94997-108205 GCA_010110895.2 Picea sitchensis | reverse complement strand
TTATATATATATATATATATATATATATATATATATATAAGACTTATCAATAAGGTCGTGGGGATACCCTTCTATGGTAGTGAAACTCAATGATGCACAATTCATTGGAACAAATAGTGATGAAACTAGGTGTGATTGACTGAAAACAACACTTAGATAAATAATTCTCAGAGAAGTAATTATTAAAGGCTCACTCAGAGAACTAAGAGATTTTGGAGAATTAGGACAAGCTTAAACAAAAGGAAAAGTAGCAAGAACTTTCTTACAAGAAACTATAAATCTAAACTAGTAGAGAAGCTCCTCAAGTTTATCCAAAGTTAGAGTAATGACTTCATTAGTGTCCAATATGATAATTTTCCTTACACGATCCAAAGCTACAAAAGTGGAGTCTCCATGTGAGAAATAAAACAAAATCACATAAACCAATGCTTATCTTAGTAAATTTATTTGTTCTACATATTATAAAGCCTAGATAAGCTCCCTACCAACAAGGCCAAAATGTTATCACCGATAAGTTTCCATCTTGCAAATATAGATCATGGAGTCCAAATAACTATAGGAAATAATCCATCACCACCTTGATTTCTTCCTCTTACTTCGAAGTTAGTGCATGTTAAGCACAGGGTGGTATCCCTAAGTGATATGAGAGATCAATTGCAAATCAAATAACTATTAGTAGTACCTTAAATAAAATAAAAATAAAGTGTTGTTCTACGTAAAATTTTACAATTCAATAAAGCAGGCAACAAGAAGAAATCCACTAAAATGCTATAAAAATGTGAAAAAAGATGCAAATATTTACTAAGGAAAACTAGGCATGCAAACCAATGCAAATTTATGCTAAAATCAACTAATTGTTATACAAAAAACAAACAAATATAGCAAGTAGTAATCATTGTTTTAATTGTTGGAAATAGTAATGCAATGTTGTTTTTGTATTTTTTTATATATTTTTTATGCATGCAAATTGAAGAGGAGGTATAAATCTTGTATCTTTCTACAATAAGTTACAAAAAATAGGAAACTTAAGCTAATTTCTTTTTTGACAGAAAAGATAAGTACAATAGATAACCTGACTAATATGTATGCTCAACATTATGCCTAAGGATGCATGAAAATCAAGTAGAACTAAATGAGTGTCTTTTTAATGAATAAATAACCTTATAGATCAACTGGTGCCTTATATGGAGCTAAATATGAATGAAAAAAATGAGTAGGGTAAACAAAATTATTTAATTCCTACTACCGATTTTCCTATTAAGCATTCAATAAAAGAGAGAGTATATAAAATATAGAAATTCTTACACAACAAACACATGTACTAGTCACCAAGAAAGTAGTTTATAAGTCTTTACGACCCTATGTTGTAGAAGAAAAAAGTCCTCGACTGGTGGGAACCCAACAAACACTCTCCAAGATCTTGGGGAAGTCAATATTCTTCAACATGTCCACATCACATAGGATAGAAGAAACCATGATCATGAATGTAAAGAAGTTCAACCAACCCTTGTACTCTATGCTAGCTCTCAATCACACACTCTCTAGAGGAAAATATGAAGCAATGAGAAAAATACAAGGCATTGATCTACCCCCTTCATTATGTGCAATGATTTATAACAATGAGAGAAGTGTAAGAATAGAGAAAGATAAAAATAAAGTGTCATTCCTCCCAAACTACTACAAGGGAATCTATATATGAAGTGTTCCATCTTCGCGAGGAAAAATAACTCATGCATATAACAAATAAAACTCCATGAAAACACCCTCACTCGAGAATATATATCTTCATGCAAGGACCAAAAAAACACACTAATAACAACCTCCTATAAAGTACACCCCTTCTCCAAGATAGATTTTGTATTTTAATTAAGTATTCCTCCATCAAAATATGTCCAAATTGAATTTTCCATCAAAACAAATTTGCAAGAATACTAAAAAATCTCAAGGTAAAAGAGTGAAATCCTAAGGGAGGAAACTTCCAAGAATAAGACCTCCATGCTTAGCATAGGTGTAAGATATTTGCAGCACATATTTTTGTCTTAATTGAAATGGTAGCTAGGTACTATAAGTAGAAATATGTAGGGTGTCATAAATATGGGGAAAACCTCCCTCAAGTAAGGAGCACCCTCCCTACACTAGAAATGGAAAGTGTTAGGATCATTCAAATAAATGGGAAGGCTCCTCAAGGAAATAACATCAATCCTAAATAGAAAATTCCATCAAAGTCAACCATAAGTAAAATTAACAAGGTTTACTCAAGTAGGGTGAKTTGGTATAGGCTAAGAATAGAAAGAAGAATGGTCACAAGAAGGTGTGAGGAGGCTTCCTAGAGTAGTGTTCCCTTGGTCAAAGTCATAGGAAAATTGTTAGAATTAAGGAAACATAGAAACAAATAATGCCTTTTTATTTTTCTGTTCATAAGATCAACATATATGAGAAAAGAAATAAACATATCTAAATTAAATTTTGAGTATAAACAGAATTACAAACCTCAAGCTTGCCTCCTGATCTAAGAAATATGTACCTATCACATGTGTGGATGAAAACCTTTATAATATGCTCATAAATAATTTTAGGTTCATGGATCAAACCTCTATGGTTTGATCTCTGTCATAAGGACTTAGGAAGAATTTTTCCAAGGTATATACCATCACAAGACAACTGCAACAAGTACTCCACAAGAAGGGATAGAAAGGTATTGACCATATCTGATAAAACAAAAGAAGGTACCCCACAAGACGAGACAACAAGAACTCCAAAAACTGAGACAAAAAAACTCTCCATATCAAACAACCAAACCCTCCATAACAAACAATCCATATCAAACAATCCATATCAAACAAMCAAACCCTCCATAACAAACAATCCATATCAAACCCTCCATAACTGAAAAGAAGGTAGCACTGGATAAACACTCCAACACAGGGGACAATAAGAGTGGAACCCTCACAAGGACCTCAACTCTACACATGACATCTAGAAGAAGAGGCCACAGACTTCATATAGAAAAGAGATAACCCACAAAGGAGGCCATGACACCTGTACTTAGGTCCGGGGCCCTAAAAGGGAGATCTGGAACCCACAAGGAGGCTCCTCAATCACTTTAGTAGGTCCGAAATCTAATGAAGACACCTCTACACAAAAAGGACAGGTTCAAAAACTCTTGGGAGGCACCTCATCATCTCTTGTACCAGAAAACAATCAAGGAGTAGTACCCAACCAATACCAAGACCAAACAAAACTCAGATCTGAAACTGTTACACCAAATGGGGAGGCTGCACCAACAAACTCAGATCTGAAACTATTACATCAAATGGAGAGGCTGCACCAACAAAACTCAAATATGAAATTGTTACATCAAATAGAGAGGTCACACCAACAAACAAAACCCAGATCTAAAACTGTTACATCAAATGGAGAGGCCGCACCAACAAAACAAAACTCAGATTTGAAAATATAGTCCAAAAAGGAGGCCACACCATCATCAAGAGAGAACAAGTGAGGTAGCCGCAACAAATAGGAGAGTGAGGAGTGAGTGAGTGTGAGTGTAATAAAATGCTAGAGGGTAGGGTATTATTTATAGTTAGGGAGAGGGGTTAGGGAAATTTAAAATTATAATTAAATATTGACATTTAATTAATATAAATATTAATTAAAATGCCAATTAATATTAATATTAATTTAAAAAACCCTAAACACATATAAAACCCCAATCGCATAAATAAAACCTCAATCACATAAAACAACAAGGGGGTACCTTTTAATACAAAGTCAAAGGGGGGTCCATAATAGAAAAAACATGTCCACATGAGTCTCATAATGACCTATAAACTTTATCATGACTACATAAGGGGGTCCATCAACAATGTGGTCATGTCCATCTTCATAGGCACTCCTAGGTCTCATGGACCATCTCGAGAGAGAGGAAGATGATCACACATCAACATCTTGGTATTACACCAAGATCTACCTGGTCAAAGACCAGGTTTCCCCAGAACACATCTGGGGGCCCTAGAACACATATAGGGTCTTATCCACCAAGGTACAAGACCAATGATCAACCCATGCATTAGGAAAGGGTTCCCTGGAACACATCCAAGGGATCTAGAACACATCTAGGGACTTATATCAACCACCAAGGAACACATCCAAGGATCAATACAAGCACTGAGTAAGGATTCCCTGGAACACATCCAGGGGTCCAAGACACATCTAGGGTCTTATATCAGCCACCAAGGAACATATCCAAGGATCAATCCAAGCACTGAGCAAGGATTCCCTGGAACACATCCAAGGACCCTAGACACATCTAGGGACTTACTACTTGGTCCAAGACCAAGAACCCCATTCATGTACTAGGGGCCCTCACTAGGGTATTTTTCCATTTCTCTCATTGCTTGGTCTCATATCAAGAAACCCCTGGAGTGTGTTGGGGGACCTAGTCCATAGCTAGGGAATTTTCCATCCTCCGAAGAATGGCTCTTACAGTTGCATTAATTTCAACAAAAATATAACAAGTAAACCTTATATGGGACCCCACCAAGCACCCTATAGAAGCTACAAAAATGGATTTGGACCCTGAAAATTTAAACACCTTGGAATGGCTTGAAATTTAACACTATTTTTGTATGCCATACTGGGTATCCAACAAAATAAACACTATGATAAAAAATCCTACTAAAAATAAACCAAATTTTCATGGTCTTGGATTGAGCTGAAATTACCATGAATTTGGCCATACCCTTTAGGAGTCTTCAACATCCCATACTTTCTCTAAATGTTGCAATTAATCTATAAGTATGGGGAACATACTACCACTAAAACTTGACCTACTACATGTGATGTGCCTTTAGAAGACCTGTATATAAGCTACTTACTAAAAAACATGCTCAACTATCTTGACTATTCTAGTATTCAAGTTTGAATGTAAGCTTATTAATAACCCAATTTCACATATGATTTTGAGTCATGCCAATGCTAAATAGAATACCAAGATAATTGGTGATTTCCCCCATTTGAACCCATTTCCATTGGGAATGAATCTACCCCGGGTGATTGTCTAATCCAATAAGTATCATAGAGGTTTTCTCCTCTTGTAGTATCTCTTTATAAGCTTTACAAAAGGTGTTCATAAGCATAGTGGGAGTTGATTAAATATTACTGGGGAAGGCCAATAACTTTACCTTGGTAAAATACCTTTTATAATAGATAATCCAAGGCATCATATGTGAGAACATATAAATCATGGGCTATAGGGTAGCCCCATGTCATTGATCTACTAAGAGGAATAAGATAAGTAAGGGATCTATTAACACACACAATAACCAAAGCATTGGAAAAGAGAATATTGACATAATATATGAACTTTGACCCAAATCCTAGCCACTCAAGCATGTGGAGAATGAATTTCCACTCCAACTTGTCATAGGCCTTGTAATAGTCCAACTTTAGACACATTCCTTTAAAACCTCTCTCTTTGTCCAGAAAAAAATCCAAACATTCAACGATGGAAATAACTCACAAAATTCTCTTCCCGATAGTATTTCAAATACAAAAATCTTCCACCATATAAAGATAAATCTAGATCTTGATGTAAACACTGGCAAATTTCAGTTTGATGATATGACATATAATTTTTTAAAGCATGATGGATTTGGAAGCCTAATTTTGTCTAATGAATATGAGCCTTAAAATCAGAAACCCAATCATGAGCTCCTTGCTAACAAATATAACCCTAAGGTATCATAGTTCTATAATCAACCTTGTCCTAAATATGATAAATAGTCTTAGGTAATTACTCTTGGTAGTCCAAACAAATTTTTGGACTCTTATGCCATTGGTCATTGCGATTTTATTTATGATGATCCCTTAGGAACCTACCATTTGGATGACATTTTCTTCCCAGAAGAAAGTGAGAAGATGCCTAAAGTTCCCAATGATGGATCTAATCAACTTTGGGTTTCCCCCAAATATAGTTTGCTAAAGACTGGTTCACACTTATCATTAGCTAAGTCAATACATCTTGATACCTTTTTATACAAGAAGGGTGTTAAGGAAAGTGTTTTTTAGCTTAAGATTTTTTCGGTGGAAGCTCTAATTTTTGCAACCCCATCATAACCCAAAAACTCACTCCCTTTGACCTAATTTGTCCTCTAGTTTATGATGGTTATATTGAGTCTTGCATTAAAGAGAGTCTATGCTCTAACCATGTTATTCTAATTGAGATATATAGTCATACTAATTATCTTCCATCTTGTACCAAAGAAGAAAAAATGTATCATTGCGTAAAGGAGGTCCGTTTGGAGGCGAAGAGATAATGAGATTGTAATTAACCATTTGGAGGCCCAAACATCATGAGATTGCAATACACCTGAGTTGAAATCACCATTTGAGGTGGAAATATGTGAGATATCTCAATGCACCCTTTGGATTTTTAGATCAGATCAGATTATGATTAGGTTTATATTCTATATTTTTTGGGAAGGGGTGGAGATAAGAAAATGCACTGCAAAGAGAACACAATTTGCATTCATTTCATTTACATTATGATTATACTAAAATAAATCATAATCTTATAGTTGATTCAATATTATTTATTCTTTATTCATAATCTTATAAGAAAAAGAAAAAAATGTAAATGAAATGAATGCAAATGATGTTCTCTTTGTAACGCATTTTCTGATCTCCACCCCTTCCTAGAAAATATAGAATATAACCCTAATCATAATCTAATCTGACACTCCAAAGGGTGCACTGAAATTTCACATCTTTCCGCATCAAACGGTCATTTCAACTCGGGTGTACTGCAATCTCATGATGTCTGGGCCTCCAAACGGTTCACTGCTTTCTCACTATCTCCCTGCCTCCAAACGGTCCTTTAAATTTGGGTACACTGCAATCTCATAATCTCTAAGCCTCCAAATGGTCATAATGTTCATTTCAGTAGTTTCCATTCTTCCAAATATCTTGTCACCAGACCCAAAGCTTGACGTAAACCATGACCTATACCACCACATAGAGATAGATATATATTTAGACATTGACCTATAACTTGATGTAGACCATGACATAGAACCCCCTAGCTCCAGATAATCCTAGGCATAACTTATACTCAATCCTTTAACCTATATTAACTCGAGCCATGAGTGCACTATGCATATAACTTGTGTACAACCCTTGCACCCACATCAACCACGTATTGGTTCTCTAAGCATTGCTCTATCCTTGAAAACACTTTCAATCCTAACCCCTTAGGCCTTAGTTGTCCCCATACCCCTATACATATTTATTCATAAAGAGGTTTGGTCTATATTAAATTATATATATGTTGCATTAAGAGCATGCACATGCTCCCGTGACTTGACTGAGTTAGTCGTTTATGCTCAACAGAAATGCCCACTGTGCACATTCCTGCTGGGAATTGTAAGGTGCCATTAGTGAGGGCACGTGCCATTGATTCTAGCTGAAAGGCACCATTGAAGGCATGAGGTGAATATGTTATCATGGGGATGGAAAATGAACCACCATTTTCTTATGGATATGGTGAACCATACATTCATGTTATAATTTATCCATTGGTGAACCATAAACCTACACTGACAGATCCATAATATCTAGAGGACATAATAAAAAGATTATACATACCTAAATGGTGATTTTTCAATTTAGCAATCAAACATGCAACAAAAAATTGAGGTGGTGCTCAACATCATGCCTCATACATGGAAAATAAAAATGTTGTTGTAAAGTTGCAACTATATTTGATGTGACAAAATGCCTAACCAACTTCAAGAAATGAGATTACCAAATCAACAAATCCCTAGGTTCACTTGCAAGTGGGCACATCCTATCAAGTCAATACAAAATATCTTTATTCATATAAAAATCAATCGAATTAATAATCAGTCTTGTGTAGGTAGTGTGGCATCCTTATTGAATGGCTGCATAAACTTTCACAAAATTTATGTGTGTATTGTAGAACTCTTGCTAGTGTTCTATATCACACAATTTTTCTCTAGGTCTGTAGTGGCTTATGGTTAGATTTAATAACAATTTATTTCCCCTATACATAGTGTCTCCACTAGTGAACTATTTAAGCAATGAAGCACATCTCTCTATCATAACGTCATTGAATGTCTCTAAGTAAAACACAATGGAATGACATTGTTGTGTCAGAAAAATACCTATCCCATAGTCATATGCATCATATTCTATATCAAAAGGATGAGGAACATATAGTAGTGTAAGCATAGGTGTAGTGCATAGCTTCAACATCTTCACTTCTTCAAAAATTTTTGTTGCACCTTGGTCTAGATGAAGAAGCCTTGTTAAGGAAAGTGTTTTTAGCTTAAGATTGTTTTAGTGGAAGCTATAATTTTTGCAACCCCATCATAAACCAAAAACTTACTCCCTTTGACCTAGGTTGTCCTCTAGTTTATTATGGTTATATTGAGTCTTGCACTAAAGAGAGGAGATGCTCTAACCATGTTATTCTAATTGAGATAGATAGCCATACTACTTATCTTCCATCTTGTACCAAAGGAGAAAAATTGTATCGTTGCGTAAAGGAGGAAAATTGTCTCTTTGAAGCACTTTCTAGGTTTTCATGATCAACATGGAAGGATATTTAGGATGGATGGACAATACATGCACCATGATCCGGAACAATGCCTATAAAAAATGAGTCATAGTACAACACCACTATTTATGGATTTTTTTCTCAATTCATTTGGCCTTATTCTAGGAGGACCCCTAACAATAGATGAATGAACTAAAACTTCATCAATCCTTACATGAAGCCAAGGTTTATTTCACTCAATATAAATGAACTCGTGTCTACCATTACTAGATGTAAGGCGAGAACATGACAAGTACTAAACAAATGATATATCTCAATAAATTATCACATAGAAAACCCCGCATTAATAAATAATCACATAACAATTCATAAAACATTAAACATAACTAGAATTGATGGCTATATAAACTATGCTGAAAGGAGAAATTACACCTGATCTGATGAACTGGTCTACAATACAGTTGGAATGGTTGACCCTGCATGTTTGGATGTATTTCCGTACATGTCACTATTGCAATCTAACACACACTAATTAATCTAGGAGTCAAGCATGCAAACAAACCTTCTCACAAAGAAGTGCTAGTTGGTGATGGAATCCAACATTGCAGGATCGATGCACGAAGGGGAAGAGTTTCAATGGGTGGGAAAGTTACTTTGACAATCTGCTTAATGAACTAACGCCTTGGTGCAAGTTACCTCACCGAGTAGTGGGAAACCCTCCAAGGAGTACGAGTGAGTCTAGCCAATGTCGATCCCTGGTAAAACACCACCTTCCCTATGCTGTCACCTTGCTTAGGAAGTCTAAAATATTATGGCCTCTATGGTACCACCTACTATACCAAAGAAAAGGGGGGACAATTGAAATTTGACACCAAGACCAACAAAGCAGGGTTGATTACTCTGTTGACCCCAATGCGACCTCGTGCTTAACCCTTGTGTTAGAAGGGCTTCCCAAAGTTAGTGATATAGAAACTGGATTTCACTCCCTAACTCAAAGCTTTATGTTTTTTTAGCAGCTTTGGAAAGTTATTCTCAGAATCCTATTCCAAATCTCCACACCTAAGCTAAGATGGGTTTGAAAATCCCTAGAAAAGTTTCTAGATAAATTTTAATTACTGCTTGATTTTAGGCTGTTGTTACTCAAAGGAGTGGTCATGAAACTGACATTTCATCTCGACTCTTTAAACCATGCAAGAGGGAAATGAAATGGAATAACTTCATCTTCGAGGAAAACTAGCTATGGGAAGGAGAAAGAGGTTTTAAGCAAAAAAATAATTTCTTGATAGATTACTATGTGTGCACTGCTAATGACAAAAAGTATATTGAGCTAATTATCCAGATAAATGGAAGCAAAATGACCCAAATTTTAAAAATACCATGCAAAATGTCATAATTCACTTATTACACCTATACAACATTGGATCAAATGTCATAATTTCTAACACAATAAACTTTTGTGATTATAGAGACCACCATACACATCTTAAATACTCATAAGGATCACATGGTTTTTTTTAATTATGAAGGGTTTTTTTTAATTATGAACCTACTTGTTGTGAATAAATTTGTTCATGTCAAACACTGAAAAAAACAATGTAATAAAGAAAAAATGATACAAATCGTTGTTTCATAAGAGGAATGTCACATAAGGATTTTAAATTTTTATGTTCTCTACAAATTCTTAACCTTGCCAAGACATAAGAGGTGTAGACATGGTGATCTTTGTACCCGAGAAATCTATGTTCCTACAAAACAAAGGTTAACAAATTTCCTTAAGTAGGGAAGGGATAGTGACAAAAATTAACATGAGAGCACAACATTCAAGAAAAGGTGAAAGAGAGAGGAGAAAAGAGGTGAGAGGATACCAGACTAGGGTTGAACTAGTGAAGGAAAAAGAGGTGAGAGGAAACAAATATTATGAGGGAGGGTGAAATTTGGAAATGATGGTCTACAATTAGTGAGGGCATTAGAGGTGGAATAATTTTGAGGTGATATGAATGAAGACATGAAGTGATGATGTTAAAAGGAACCATAAAAAGGCATTGATGATGGTGAGGTGATATTATCAATATTTTGAAAAGGAACCATTGAAGGCACTAATATTAATTGTAAGGTGACATTAGTGAGGGCATGTGCCATTGATTCTAGATGAAAGGAACCGTTGAAGGCATGAGGTGAATATGTTAGCATGGGGATGTCAAAGGAACCATAATTTTCTTATGGATATTTCGAACCATGAATTCATGTTAGAACTTATCCATTGGTGAACCATAAACCTACACTGACAGATCCATAATATCTAGAGGACATAATCAAAAGATTATACATACCTAAATGGTGATTTTTCAATTTAGCAATCTAACATGCAACAAAAAAATTGAGGTGGTGCTCAACATGATACAATGCATGATTGTATTTCATAATGTTTTCGGATTCAAGAGCCTAGGTAGATATTGAACCTTATATTCCTCAGTGTTGCATGGATCCTTCCCCAACACCAATACTTGATTTAAATATGTGTTTTATGATATTTCCAGTCCAATACTAGAATGGGTGGAGTGATATTCTTATGTTTTATAGTTGTGCAACACTTCCCACTGACTTGACCTCGTACCAAAATCAAATTCTGTAATGTTTTAGGTCCAAGAAAAAACCATGTAGAATTAAAGGGATGAGACATGGAATACAAATGGGATGAAATATGATTAAACTCACAAGATTCCCCTACATGGTGTTCATTCAATATGAGATAAAGATGGCACATATGCATAGTGGGTGAAGATAAAACATTGACGTGAATAGTAAATAGAGACTATGGGTGCATATGGAAATCCTAAAAAGTGTCATACTACCACACTAACAATATCAGGGTTGAATTAATGGATGTGTGGACTAATCATATTCAACTATGTGGTATTGATGATCACAACATAGAATCTTCAAAAGGACAAGTGGTGGCCCCATATTCCAACACATGGAATTACTAGTGCAAAGGTTTCCAAGCTTGGCAAGGTGCCCCTTCTTATCAAAATTTATGTAAGTATTTGAATCTCAAATTTGAGGGAGAGTTTAGTTGGGTGCTATAACGTTTTTTTGGTTTGCATGATCATGCAATATTTTCCCTTTATGGTTTTGTCTACATGAATACTATGCCAAAACTAAAGTTGAATTTTACTTAATTTATAGTTTTTTAAGTTAGATTTGCATGAGTGGATTTTGGCCCTAATATTCTCCACACAAAAGAGATATTGATGGGGGTGGTGAGCATAATATTTAAGAATTGAAATAATAGAATTTAATTGTGGTTTATTTTTTAACCTCATCAATGGTGTTGGGTGCCCTTTATTTTGGTAGTGGTTCATAGGCCTAAGGTGTTGAATCAAAGCCTTTACATTAAGCTCTAAGAATGATACTAAGGTTTTAGGTAGCTTCTTGTGATTTTTTTGTTGTTTTGAAGGTGTTTTTATCCCACACACCTTATTGAATGTATGTGGGGGGGCTAGATGTTTGGTATTTTCTCACAGACATATTTCTCCCTTGCACATCAATGATTTTTTTTTTAAAGGGACAAATTAGTTGACATATGGTCACAACTCTCTCATTGTCATTTATTTTGTTTTCTTCATTGATGGTGTTGGGTTCCCTTTATTTTAGTAGTGGTTTGTAAGATGTGTGGAAAAACCTGGGGAAGTTACAATAATGAATGGGATACTAATGATCCCAATATTGAAATATAAAATGGTGATTGTGAACATGTTCATGGCATGTTTCAAGATAAAAATACCAGAAAACTTAAAAGAAGAGAAATAATACCATGTTGAATTGATTTTCGACCTTCTTCTCCTCACACACAAGTTTCAAATAGCGTTCCCTCCTCTTACTCTATCCAATGTGCCCTCAATCCTGAAATTCTCCTCGCATTCCCTCCTCTCTTCCCTCAACCTCATCCTCCTTCTCCTCATGTGCAGGTCGACCTTCTTCTCCTCCTCCGTGTTCCCTCCTCTCTGCCCTCGAACTCCTTCTCCTTATCCTCAACCTCCTTCTTCTTATCCTTCTCCTCGCGTTATCTACTCTCTACTCTCTACTCTCGACCTCCTTCTCCTTCTCCTCCTCCACATTCCCTCCTCTCTGGCCTGACCTCCTTCTCCTCCTCCTCGTGAGACCTACCTCCTCCGCATGCCCTCCTTTATACCCTAACCTCCTCTCCTTCTCCTAGCTCGCGTGACCTACCTCCTCTCTGCTCTGACCTCCTTCTCCTCCTAGATTTCACAAACTACCTCCTCTCTACTCTGAACTCGACCTTCTCCTCCTAACTCGTGAGGGACATTGAAATGTGTCTTTTTTTTTTTTTCAAACTTATGTTTTGTTATTTGTTTTTGTTTTTATTATAGTTATATATAATATAATATATATATATATATTATATATTATATAATATATATTATTTATAAATTATAATATATAATTTATAAGTTATATATAATATTGTGTTACTCACATATTACATAATATTGTCCCAAGTCTCAGAGACAAAAACATCTATAATCATGTTAATGCCTCTTAGGGTTGAGAAATAGGTTGTCTCAATGAAGTTTTTTCCTTCGTGCAAAGTATGGAGGACCACCATAAG
>SNQJ01S0001002.1:65521-94987 GCA_010110895.2 Picea sitchensis | reverse complement strand
AGCCTAACATTACGAGGTTCATCTTTGAAATATGCCCATTTTCCTCCATTTCGCTAAATGCATAACCATCGGAAGGAATTCAAAGAACACCATATCCACTTCTATAACGTGCATGGTAATCCATAAATTGTGCTATGATTTCACACCTGAAAAATCATTGCAAACGTGGAATTATGGGAATATAACGAAGAACCATTCGAGTCACCTTTTTTGTTACTTGATCGGTTTGATATCTAGTGATAAGACATAAGTCTAGTAAGTATAGAACCAAACAAGTGGATGTACTGTGAGTCGAATTTGAGTCCAGAAACCCTCCCATATCGTTAAGGCATGTGAATAGTCTATCCATATCAAATTTCAGTGCATAAAGAAATAGTTTGAAAAAATTTCAACGTTGGCCACATTCGCCAGTCACTGTTTCCCATGTCTAGTACTCCTAGTACAATGCATTTTCATTGTTCCTTTTAAATTTCGGTCGACAATACACATGTTTCCGCATCTAGTACTACAATGGCATATTTGTATTGTGTTTATTAAACAATGAATGAAAAAAGAGGGATTTTTCATCACAACTATGACACATATACATTAATGTATATAATAATATACAATGTAGAACCTGAAAGAAAAATGAAGAAAGGATGATGCAAAATCAAAACTTGTGTCAACCAATTTGTGCACTAATTTGTGTAACTATCGCAGAAGATTCAATTCACCCACCACAAATGTCATGCACCGACCCCACATAGTGATCAGTGAATGGGGCCAACATTGAAATTTCTTCAATATGTTCCTGTATGCATTGAAATTTGACATGGTTAGACTAGACACATGCCTTGACGATATGGGAGGGTTTAAAGAATCAAGGATGTATGATGTCCCCACATAATATTTGATATTGTCCACATTTTCATCAACATTCATCATGCTGCACCTCTCATTGTCATCGTTCATCATTCCCTTCTATAAAATCGTTATCCGAACTATATTGAAATTTGACATGGACCTTCCAATACACCCATCACAAATTTCTTGTACCAAACCTGCACAGTGAGTACTGAATGGGGCCAACGTTGAAATTTTTTCAATCTGTTCCTGTATGCGTCGAAATTTGGCTTGGTTAGACTAGAAAGTTGCCTTGGAGGTATGGGAGGGTTTCGATACTTAAGGATGTTTGATGTCCCCACATAATACTTAAGGAGGTTTTGATTATTGAATTACCAAGTCGATTTGATGTCGTAGAATATTCAATTCACCCACCACAAATGTCATGCACCGACCTCGCATAGTGAGCAATGAATGGGGCCAACATTGAAATTTCTTCAATATGTGCTTGTATGCATCGAAATTTGACATGGTTAGACTAGACACATGCCTTGATGGTATGGGAGGGTTTCAAGACTCAAGGATGTATGATGTACCCACATAATCTTTGATATCATCCACATTTGCATCAACATTCATCATGCTGCACCTCTCATTGTCATCATTCGTCATTCCCTTCTGTATAATCATTGTCAGAACTATGTTGAAATTTGACATGGACCTTCCAATACACCCATCACAAATTTCTTCCACCGAACCTGCATAATACTTAAGGATCTCATAACACCCATCACGATACTTAAGGATGTTTGATGTCCCCGCATAATACTTAAGGAGGGTTTGATTATTGAATTACCAAGCCGAGTTGATGTCGCAGAAGATTCAATTCACCCACCACAAATGTCATGCACCGACCTCGCATAGTGAGCAATGAATGGGGCCAACGTTGAAATTTCTTCAACATGTGCCTGTATGCATCAAAATTTGACATGGTTAGACTAGACACATGCCTTGACGGTATGGTAGGGTTTCAAGACTCAAGGATGCATGATGTCCCGACATAATCATTGAGATCGTCCACATTTTCATCAACATTCATCATGCTGCACCTCTCATTGTCATCATTTGTCATTCCCTTCTATAGAATCGTTGTCGGAACTATCTTGAAATTTGACATGGAAATTCCAATACACCTATCACAAATTTCTTCCACCGAACCCACATAATACTTAAGGATCTCATAACACGCATCATGATACTTAAGGATGTTTGATGTCCCCACATAATACTTAAGGATGGTTTTATTATTGAATTACCAAGTCGAGTTGATGTCACAGAAGCTTCAACTCACCCACCACAACTGTCATGCACTGACCCCGCATAGTGAGTAGTGAATGGGGCCAACGTTGAAATCTCTTCAATATGTGTCTGTATGCATCAAAATTTGACATGGTTAGACTAGACACATGCCTTGACGGTATGTGAGAGTTTCAAGACTCAATGATGTATGATGTCCCCATATAATCTTTTATATCTTCCACATTTGCATCAATGTTCATCATGCTACACCTCTCATTGTCATCATTCATCATTCCCTTCTATATTATCGTTGTCGAAACTATATTGAAATTTGACATGGAACTTCCAATACACCCATCACAAATTTCTTCCACCGAACCCGCATAATACTTAAGGATCTCATAACACCCATCACGATACTTAAGGATGTTTTATGTCCCCACACAATACTTAAGGAGGGTTTGATAATTGAATTACCAAGTCGAGTTGATGTCATAGAATCTTCAATTCACCCACCACAAATTTCATGCATCGACCCCGCATAGTGAGCAGTGAATGGAGCCAATGTTGAAATTTCTTCAATATGTGCGTGAATGCATCGAAATTTGACATGGTTAGACTAGACACATGCCTTGACGGTATGGGAGGGTTTCAAGACTCAAGGATGCATGATGTCCCCACATAATCTTTGAGATCCTCCACATTTTCATAAACGTTCATTGTGCTGCACCTCTCATTGTCATCATTCGTCATTTCCTTCTATATAATCATTGTTGAAACTATATTGAAGTTTGACATGGAACTTCCAATATACACACACCACATTTCTTCCATCGAACCCGCATAATACTTAAGGATATCATAACACCCATCATGACACTTAAGGATGTTTGATGTCCCCACATAATACTTAAGGAGGGTTCGATTATTGAATTACCAAGTCGAATTGATGTCGCAGAAGCTTCAATTCACCCACCACAAATGTCATGCACCGACCCTGCATAGTGAGCAGTGAATGGGGCCAACATTGAATTTTTTTCCTTATGTGCCTGCATGTATATAAATTTGACATGGTTAGACTAGACACATGCCTTGACAGTATGGGAGGGTTTCAAGACTCAAGGATGTATGATGTCCCCAAATAATCTTTGAGATCGTCCACATTTTCATCAACGTTCATCATGTTGCACCTCTCATTGTCATCATTCGTCATTCCCTTCTATAAAATCGTTGTCGGAACTATGTTGAAATTTGACATGGAACTTCAATACACCCATCACAAATTTCTTCCATCGAACCCACATAATACTTAAGGATCTCATAACACCCATCACGATACTTAAGGATGTTTGATGTCCCCACATAATACTTAAGGAGGGTTTTATTATTGAATTACCAAGTCGAGTTGATGTCATAGAAGCTTCAACTCACCCACAACAACTATCATGCACCGACCCCACATAGTGAGAAGTGAATGGGGCCAACGTTGAAATCTCTTCAATTTGTGCCTGTATGCATCAAAATTTGACATGGTTAGACTAGACACATGCCTTGACAGTATGGTAGGGTTTCAAGACTCAAGGATGTATGATGTTCCCATATAATATTTGATATTGTCCACATTTGCATCAAAGTTCATCATGCTACACCTCTCATTGTCACAATTCGTCATTCCCTTCTATATAATCGTTGTCGGAAATATATTGAAATTTGACATGGAACTTCCAATACACCCATCACAAATTTCTTCCACCGAACCTGCATAATACTTAAGGATATCATAACACCCATCACGATACTTAAGGATGTTTGATGTCCCCACACAATACTTAAGTAGGGTTTTATTATTTAATTACCAAGTCAAGTTGATGCCGCAAAAGCTTCAATTCACCCACCACAAATGTCATGCACTGACCCTGCATAGTGAGCAATGAATGGGGCCAACTTTGAAATTTCTTCAATATGTACCTGTATGCATCGAAATTTGAAATGGTTAGACTAGAAACATGCCTTGACATTATGGGAGGGTTTCAAGACTCAAGGATGTATGACATCCCCACATAATCTTTGAGATCGTTCACATTTGCATCAACGTTCATCATGCTGCAACTCTCATTGTCATCGTTCATCATTCCCTTCTATAGAATCGTTGTCAGATCTATCTTGAAATTTGACATGGAACTTCCCTTCTATAGAATTTTTGTCAGAACCATCTTGAAATTTGACATGGAACAAACTATCCATGTCAAATTTCGGTGCATGTAAAATGTGATCAAAGTATCCATGTCAAATTTCGGTGCATACATTAACATTTTGAAAAAAATTCAAAGTTGGCCCCATTCAAAGGTCACTGTTGCCCATCATGTACTCTAGCCCTAGTACAATGTCTTTTAATAGTTGTTTCCCTTAAAATTCGACTGATCAGAAAATTAAAATGAAATGAGGATGAGATGAGATGGTATATAAAGTGGGTCTGTGAGTGATCTTTGAGTATAAATATGAATGACCTCAATTCTCTTGGTTTCGAGAATAATTTATCCTCTACTAAACAAGGCCAACCACCTGAAGGTGGAAGCTCATATGGCCCCTCCCTCCCCCTCACATCACTCTCAATTCCCCAATACCCAATCTATAAAACATAAAACAAACAAAAACAACATAGTAATCATTCATAAAAACTACCAAAACAAAAATGAAATAAAACTTAAAAACATGTAATTAACCCACATAAAAAATTATTTAAAGAGAATAATTCATACAAATTAAAATATCTAGTTACGTACCTCATCGACCAATGCAAGATTTGTATCATCCTTCTTATGTATATTCTTCTTGATCACCCAACTCAACATCTGTATCATCATCCTGTTCAGAAACAATGTTGAAAGGATTGATGATATCATCATCATCAATGCCATTTTTGAGCATATATTCATCGATATCATCATCAAGAACTGGCGCATTGTCTCCTACGACTGGTTCATCTTCTCCGTCTTCTTCATCCATCGACCCATATTCTTCCTTCTCTAGCTCTACATCATCTTCTTATTCAATATCATCATCTTCATCTTCTTCTTCATCTACAATATACTTTACTGGCCTTCCTCTTGGATCATATCTAATAGCAAATGACCAATCCCTCTTCCCTGGAAAATTTGAGTAAAAGACTTGTGGTGTTTCAATTGCAATATTCCAGACATGTAAAATATGCATTGTCAATTAATAATAAACAAATTTATATAACTTGAAAAGTATAATATGAAAAAAACACACCTATAGTCACATTAATATAATATAAAATAACTGAATAAAATGGGTGAATTTGCTTGCCTTTCCATCTTTCAAACAATATGCTAAATCTATTTCCCTTTGTGTAACATCAGAATGTCCATCACGATGAGATTCTCTAACCAATTCAGACAATTATTTCCATGATAACCTACTTCCATGACGTTCTTTACATCTATCAATCCATACCTTCATCCAATCGAGATTGTTTGCAATGTATAAATGTACTGCATCCCAATATTGAGCAACTAACCGATCAAAAAATCACAATTCACCAATATTAAATATTAGTTATAACATTGGTAAATATTAATAAATGATGAAAGAATAAATATTAAATGAGTATGACCATATACACAAAAAATGAAAAAAATTATATTTATTAAAAATATCCACAATTTAATTACCTCTCACTTTCTTCATTGTACCTTTCCCCAACAACTGCTCCCTTTCAATTTTTTTGATGGAGTTCACATCCCAAACTTAATCCACTGCATGCATAACTTGCATTGCTAATTTAGGAATATACTAACTAATATACACCATGTATTCATATACCATATATCCCTCCACCATAGAACCCCCAGGACTTGGTCTTTGTCTAACCAAAGCCTTCAATGATTTCAGGTGCCTCTCCACCATCCACATTGACCTTGTGTGTACAAGTCCACACATTTCAATCTCCTCAACTTGGTGTATGAGGTAGTGTTCTTGTGCATTGAAAAATGGTGGAGGTAGATACTTCTGAATTTCACACATTAGCCAAGGAATTTATCTCTTCCAATACTTTATATCATCTTCATTGATTTCTTTCAATGACAACCATCTACAGATCATGATGCAAGAAAACAACATGTTTCAACAAAATATAATACATATTACATTATAAGTAAAACACATGTCATTAAGTACAAAAAAAAATGATTTTTTTTTTTTTTTGCATATATATTGCAATTACTTACCTCATGTATTTTCCAAGATCATATATAACTTTTTGACATTGTTGTCAAAGTCGTTTGAGAGAGATAGATGTAGAACATACTATAACAATAAAAACAAATCGTTACTTGTTCAAAACTAGACAAAAAAATAAAAATCTCAAAAAATGCATACAACCAATATATAAATATGAATACTAAAATGATTAATTACCTTAATGAAGGGATACCAATTATGTTCTTTTACCCCACCAAATTCACCTTTCTTCATTAAGATATTATTTATGTTTGAACAAAAACTTGTGGGAAATTTTATTTTTTGAATGACCTCTTTTACACCATTTCTTTACTACTTTGTTAATAAACATGGAAGGTTATTTTGGTCTCCATTGTTATTTGATCGGATTACACTTTGCATTGCATTATTGGCTTCCTGAATGTCATTACAAATTTTGACAATTTTTTCTTTATCCCTCCCGCCATCTATGATTCACCATAATGTTTCTGTCACATTCTTCTTGATATGGATTGTATCAAATAAATGAACTATTTTTAGGTCATTATAGTAAGGAAACCTCATGAATTGAGTGGGATAACATTTCATTCCTTGTGGAAGCCCATTATTACTACCTTAACGACGACGACATTGATGAAGCATAAACAAAATCAGAACACTATTTATCAAATGTGGTAAAATAAAATGAATAATTAAAATAAAATTTCAAAACATGATTCCATTTATGATACATAAAAAAAATGTGTACCTCGAGTATTAATTTTTTCATATGCCAACTTCCATAGGCGAGGTGTCATTCTTTATGGTTTTAGTCCACTTTCTTGTTTCCCATTGAAAAGATCTTTTTTCAGTAGTACGATACTTATGGTTCTTAGAGAGGAAGTGTCTATACTCATCAAACACCTCCTTTCCTAAAATTTTTGACCGACGATATTTCATCTTAGGACCACAAATTGGACATGCAAATTTACCCTTTGTTTGAATACCTGCAACAAATGGATTAATGTGAATTATTAATATGCGAAATGATTTTTTAAACAACATGTATGATATATTCAATTAATTATATACTATTCAAGCATGCAATATGGAATGTTACATACCACAAAAATGTGTTAGTCCTTGGGCATCATGAATTGTCCATAAACGTATTCCATGACATTGAAATCTCTTCTACCCAATTGGATTACATATGTCATACATAGTGATGCCCTCCCATAACTTTAGTAGCTCGTCGATAAGAGGCTTGATATAAACATTCATATATTTAACTTGGTACTTACCCAATTTTTTGAAATTACACAAAATTACTACCATGGTATGTATATATACGTAATTAAATAAATAAAATATGTTATGCAAAAAAAAAGAAAAAAGAAAAATTTAAATTAAAAAAATTAATGTAAACAAATACCTAGAATAATCATTGTCAACATTATGTGATCCCTCTTTATTGACATCCAAGGAGGAATGTTATTGTTGATAACAAAAATAGGCCACACTGAGTAAATAGACCGAAGCTCTCCAAATGGATAAACACCATCAATTGCCAATGAAATCCCAACATTACGAGGTTCATTTGTAAATTCTGGCCATTTTGCAGTAATTTCCTTAAATTCATAACCATATGCATGCATTCGAAGAATGCCATCTTCAATTCTCTTTCGTGCATGGTAATCCATAAACTATGCTATGCTTTGGCACCTGAACAATTGCTGCAAATGTGGAATTATGGGAATATGCCAGAGAACTTTTCAAGGGACCATTTTTGTTACTTTATCGGTTCGATATCTACTGATACCACATACCAACAATTATGTTTTCGACGCATGTTGTCCATAATATATAATATGATCATTATGACATGCATCTATACTTTGATATTCCATTCCAATGTCTTTCATAATGGCATGTAAATCTCGATATGTGCGAGGTAAAATATTTGATGAGGGTAATATAAATTCACCTAACAATCTGAAGCATAAAACAAAATAGTTAATGTAAAGAATAGTAATTGTAAATATTGTTTTTATTTTATTTTACACATTAATTAACACTAAAAAAATGGGGAAAAGTCAAAATTTATGTAGATGTGATGAAACATATTACATACCTTAGGATCTGTGTTATACAAGTGTTTGAAAAATTATTTGTAACCTTTAATTTCACCAACAACAATGTAGTGGAGAGAATATTTTCTCTTGACCCTTTATATAGTCGTTTACTTGCCTTTTCAATTAGAGGTTCATCATAAATACCATCACTGCTGTCCCCATGATCCTCATCTGGATGACCGAATAAGTCTTGGATCATTTGATTTGTCCCATCATATTGAACAATGATATTATTTTCATCTACTTCCATGGAATAATTAACTTGATCTTCATTATCTGCTTCAAGTTCTTCATCTTGTACAACATCATTTCTGCTACTACTTGGTGCTTTGTGCATAAAGTTAGGGGGCAAATCTAACTTTATAATTACAAACAATCATGAAAAATTAGTTCATGCATAAAAAAATAAAAAAGTTTGAGAATACAATAAATATTAAAACAAACAATGAATGTATATATAGCTAATTTTCATGGGACGATATTCATTTGATCCCCTGTCCATGTGCCCATATTTTCTACAATGTTTTTTATCCGTTTCTATTAAAAATCTTTCGGGATGTCTAGTACAACAATTTTTGCAAGGGAAGTAACATTTAATGTCACCCTTTTCACCCTCTTTAATTTTTTCCCCACCTTTAATTGTTTCTCACATTCTTCCCCACAAACATATATTGAAAAAAATACTTGGTTTTTGTTCTCCAAGAAGACCAACTTATACCCTTTTTGAACTGTCGTTATTATAGAAAACTTGTCGCAACATCCATAAAATGCAACATATTTATATATTTTGTAACGTCGCAATTCCGAATATTGTTGACCAATTCAAAGTTGACTTGGTCAAATACTAGTTGACCATTGAGATGGGGAAAACCTAGTTTCCATAACGTCACAAGTGCAACAAATATTTCACCAATGTCGCAAGAGAGATGGAAATGCAATTTCATCGCAAGAGTGACATGTTTTTTTAATACGTTGCAAGAGAGACGTTTTCGGGAAATATGGAGAAAAAAATTAAATTTCCTCTATTTTTCGACAATATGGCCAATTTTGTCCATAACGTCGCAAATAGAACGTCGAAAATTTTCCAATATGTACTAGTCACAACTTTGGAGGTGTGAGCCTATCTAATAAATAAGATGCAATCTTTCACCTTTAGGGAAACATATATTGTCTAGTTTGTAGATAGACCCACTTTGGAGATGATAGTTAGTATTACCGTCACCTTCTTCTACATGAATTTGTCCATGTAACTTCTAAAAAACCTGCTTAAAGTCATCTTCCTTGGGTGACTATTTGTATGCATCATGGGTAAGAGTATCCACATGCATAAGAGTTACCAAATTTGTAAAATTGGATGTGGGTGGCCTTTAAAGCATGTTTTACAAATTATTATTCTTTCCCTTCTTATATTTCATGACTAGATGATTTTTCTTCAAAAATCCCATCCACTTGTAATGTTTGGTTTTATGAAGCTTAGTATTGGCCTACAAATACTACAATGGATGGTGATCAATGTGGATAATGGTTTCCTTTCCCATCATATAGTGCTTGCACTTGTTAAAAACTTGAAATAAGACATATATTTCCTTATCATATTTAGGGTAGTTCAGGACTCTCCCATGAAACATTTCAGAATGATAGCATACTAACTCACCTCCTTTCATCAAGATCACAACTCCCATAGCATATCCAATTTCATTCATCTCCATTTCAAAAGTATTCTGCAAGTCAGGTGATGAAAGAACTAGTGCTTGAATGATATTTTGTTTTAGCTCATTGAAACATTTCTACTGACTCATTCCCCACTAGAAAATCTTATCACTATATATTAAGGCATGGAATGGTACAAATACCATTGAAAATGATTCTATGCAATTCCATAGGTAATGTATTTCCCCAAAAAATATCCTAACTTTAGTGACAATATTAGGAACTGGCCACTTGATGATGACCTGCATCTTCATGGGATCTATCTTGAGTTTCCCTCCACCAATCACGCACCCCAAATACACCAACGATTGCTGAGAAAACTCACATTTCTTAAGGTTATCCAAAAGTTGATGATTTTTTAGAGTCTTTTAAACCTACATGAGATGTTATATGTTCTCTTCCCAGGTAGATATATAAAACAATATGTCATCCAAATACACTATTACAAATGAATGTAAATAGGAATGAAACACATCAATCATCAATCACATAAATGTAGCAAGTGCATTACATAAACAAAAGGGAATGACCATACATTCATATAGAACTTGCCTTGTATTGAAGGTGGTATTCTAGGTGTATTCTTCTTTAATTCATACCTAGTGGTATCTCGACTTGAGATCCAACTTGGTGAAGTACTTGGGATGGTGCAACTAGTCTACCAAATAATTTATCCTAGCCATAGGTTACCAATTCTTGAGTGTGATATTTTTCAAAGCTATGTAGTCAATACATATTCACCAAGTACCATCCTTATTAGGTAATATGATGATATGTGACCCATAAGGTTAGGTGCTTGGTTGAATTACTCCCTGGTCTAGAAACTATTGCAACTGTTTCTCCAATTTGTCTACTTATAAGACAATTTTTTTTATAAAACCCAACATTTGGTAATGGGGAGTTAGGAAGTGATGGGAAGTTAGGAAACAAATATATCTTGTGATCAAATTCACTCTTAGGGGGTAACCCTTTAGGATCCTAGATCACTCTTTTGCATGACTAAAACAACTCCTCTAGGTAATTTTTATTCTATTTGGTACATCCCTCCAAGGATGTGTTTAATATTACTGACTCATCCCTTGGTTGATTCTCTCATAAGAAAATAAATGGAAATTTTCTAATAGAACCGATCAAATTTTGGTCTTGGTTAGCACTTACTAGAGAGATATATGATTTACCTTTGTGTGAATTGATGATGAAATTCTTCCCATCCTTGAATATGAAGTAATTTTTTTCTCTCCTCGTGAAGATCACATCCCTCATATACATGTAGGGGATTCCAAACAATACATAACACACATCAAGGGGTACTACATCTAACTCCAATTCAATAAAAATTTTGATCGTACACTATTTAGTGACCTTGAGCTCTGCATATTTATTTACCCATCCCAATGGATATGGTTTAGGATGATCATGCACTTCTAATCCAAGCTTTCTGACTAAATCATATGCTATGAGGGTGACTTGTGAACTGAAATTGAATAGAGCATCCACCTTGGTATTTTTGAATCAAAACTTAATATGAAAGAGTTTTTTTCATCACCTTCTCTTCATTGTGATGAAGGATAATCAAATTCACCTCCTTCTACACTAAAGTGAAAACAATATTCTCATCCACATTTGAACTACTCTATATTAGGTTCCCAAATCCATGCCTAGTGGGTTATTATTCTTGGAATCATTATTATGATTCTTTAGATTCATCTCTGTATTTATCTTCCAACACGTATCTTTAGTGTGACCATCGATATTAAAAATGGTTGCGATTGTTGTTTGGATCCTTGCATTGATGTGCAGTAGTTGCCATTTTCTTGTCTTTTCCTTTCCACTTCTTATTCCCCTTCTTGGAAGGATCTTGGTGGGATTCATTTTTATAACCACTTGGATATTATTTCTTATGGCCTATGTTCTATAGGTATTGTTCTTTCACACATGCATCATAAAAAATCATAGGTTTGAAGAGCATCATTTGTTTCCATAGTTGGTTGTGTAGACCTCCCAAATATTTGAGTACACATGGGTTCTTTGGAGATATTGCTAGCATAATGACCATTTTCTTGAACTCAATGGTGTACTCTGTTGGATTACTGAGAGGGGGAGTGAATCAGTAATAGAGAAATCTAATCCTTTTTAAACATATAATGCAAGTGTTATATCAATGCAACATTATCATCCAATATTTTCAGAGTAAATAAACAATGAACCAATGAACAATTATACACATACATAATACACCAGTGTTTTTATGTGGATACTCAAAGCGGGAGAAAACCACATAATGCCTTTTCTTATGTCTTGAAGAATTACATTCATTGGAAGCACCAAATTCCTTTGTTTTCCAGCTGCAACTGGAAGGAGGCTACAACCCCCTAGTTTCTCAGGCTACAACCTGAGGGAAGCTCCAACTCCCCAATTCTTTGTCTACAACTAGAAGGAGGCTACAACCCCCTATGTTCTCCAACTACAACCAGAAGGTGGCTACAACCACCTGTCCTTGCCCCGTCCAACCACCCTGACGTATAAGTAGAATGATAAAACCACTGTCACACTATCACTGTGAGATATACTGCTGTAAACCTGTACCAATAAACTTGCACCAAACAACTTGTACCAATAACCTAAACCATGTATCAACCATGCATCAACCTATATCTCAACCTGTAATCAACCTATACCATAAACAAGTGCATCAACCATGCACCAACCTATACCAAACAACATGTAATCAACTTGTACCATAAACAAGTGCATCAACCATGAACCAACCTGTACCTCAACCTGCAAACCTTCATTAAATTTAACAACAAGAGACTATCATTTTCATCAAACTTTACTTTAGTCTCACATGACTAGTTTTGGATTAGTCAACAACCCTAACTTGAAATAATCATAACTATGTACCTGTAATGAATAAAGATCTTAAAATAGTACACAATATTCTTCAGTGTCTTTTATGAAATTCCTCCAGGTGTGACTACGTGGAACCTCTCAGAAAAGGAGTTATAGAAAAAATGACATACCTTGTTGAATTTTGGCTTATTCTAGAGAGCAAACTTGTAGAGCGTGCCCCACACGGAATATTTGTTGTATGGATATGAAAATTTTACATAGAATGCTATAGAATGTTCTCTAACCAACACATTTGGTATTACTAAATTTGGATCTGTTATAAAGAAGTTATGATGCTTTTACCCGAAACACATGTTTTAGACTAGTTTCAGGACTAGCCACAAACCCTATTTTCCACAAGATGAAATTCGTACCACAACTACTTGGATGTGTTTCCTCAATGGCCTCCCAATTTCATGATCTGAATCATTCTATAATTTTTTTTATTGCGAAAATGGTGAGATGACCTGTAAATAGCATACCTTAGAAAACATCATCAAAATAATTTATCCTTCCTTAAATTTCGGCCTTCTTTACTTCACCTTCCCTCTGAGATTCAGATTAGGTATCATTTGGTTACCTCATATGCTCAAGTGTGATTTAAAATGAGAGAGCCTTGCCTCTTATTTATATTTTCATGTAGCTTCCTCAAGGGGTTACCTTTTAACCATCTTAACCCAATTTCCTTATTTTAGGGCTAACCCACTTCTAACCTCTTTCCATAATTAGAAAGTTCTCCATTTAATTTATTATTTAGATAATCCTCCTTAACATTGTCACTTCAATTTATTATTTAAATAATCCTCTTTGACTTTGCCACTTCACTTTATTATTTAAATAATCCTCTTTGACTTTGTCACTTCACTTTATTATTAAAATAGTCCTCTTTGACTTTGTCACTTCACTTTATTATTTAAATAATCCTATTTGACTTTGTCACATCACTTTATTATTTAAATAATTTCTTCTTTGCAAGCACTTTTACTTCTTTGACCTTTTGGGGCTTCAAGCCAACATACGAGGGTCCTCTAAATTCGTAAGGCCATAACTCTCAAACCGTGAGGAGTTATGTGACGTTCCACATACCACCAGAAATGGAATGACATGTACTATACATATAAAATAGTCTTACTTGCATATATATCAAAACTCATACCTTTATACATCAAACAAACTTGGGTTCATTACCCAAACCTTTGTGCTACCAAAATTCACTACTAGACTTTCTTCAAGGGTTGACATCAATGACAACCAACCTAATTAATCAACAATATCCCCCTTTGTCATTGATGGAAACACTCTGATGCAATACTGAAATCATATCACTCATTCTCCCCCTGGAACCATGCCTACATCTCTATGACCAACGCTCCCTCTGGAACCATGCCTCTGTCCTCTGCATCTGATAAATCTCTCCTCCTTTTTCATCAATGGCAAAGGTATCTTTCCATTCGGGTCTACTCCCCCTAACTGACTCATCTGATCTCCCAAACTGAGCTATCCTCTTTATGGTGCTTCCTCGTGTACATCTAATACGTATAAGATAATCATTTAAAATATTTCATTTTGGAGTAGAAATAACTTCGAGTCTCTAGCGAAGATACTCAAAGGCTTCCCGTGGAAGTGATTTTGTGAAGATTTCTGCCACTTGTTCTTTTGTTCCCACATGTTCAACTCTGATGTTCTTTTCTGCAACTTGTTCCTGTAGAAAGTGATACTTGATTGGAATGTGCTTCGTCTTGGAGTGCATCACCAGTTTCTTTGAGATATTGATGGATATTGTATTATCACAATAGATTGGAATGGGCTCATCATACTCAACCTGTATATCTGTTAGAGTTTGTTTCATCCATAGAACCCGTGTACAACATGTTGCTACTGCAATATACTCTGCCTTGGTTGTAGATAAAGATACTAATGATTGTTTATTTCTTAGACATGATACTAAAAACTCACCCAAGTAGAACGCTACTCCATTGGTGCTTCATCGATCATCAATGAAACCTGTCCAATATGCATCTATGTAGGCAATACGTGATAGATCCTTTCCTTTTGGATACCATAATCCAAACTCTTATGTTGCTTTGAGATATCTGAAAATCCTCTTCACTGCTCATACATGTGATTCCTTTGGTGCTTATTGAAATCGTGTCGCCTGTCCAACTTCCTGCATAACATCTGGTCTGGATGATGTCACATATAGTAGGCTACCAATCATTGACCTGTATTTCCTTTGATATGTAGACTTTGAATCGTCATCTTTTCTCAACTTGCAACTGGTTTGCATGGGAGTGATAACTGGTTTGCAATCTTCCATTATGAACCTCTTTAGCATTTCTATGATATACTTGGTTTGAGAAATAAAAATTTCTTGGTTGCTTTGATGTATCTGAAGACCCAAAAAGAAGGATAGTTCTCCAAGTAATGACATTTAAAATTCATTCTGCATGTCCTTTGCAAATTTCTGGCTTAACCTGTCACCAATACTTCCAAAAATAATATCATCAACATAAAATTCAATTAATAAAATACTATCTTGAGTTACCTTGATGTAGAGGTTGTTGTCTGTACTTCATTTTCTAAACCCTGCATGTTGTAGATATTTATCCAGTCTAGAGTACCATGCTATAGGAGCCTTTTTTAGACCATACAAGGCCTTCTTTAATTTAAACACATAATCTGCATTCTATGACAACTAAATCCTTCTGGTTGTTCAATGTAGACTTCTTCTTCAAGTTCCCCATTCAGAAAAAGATGATTTTACGTCCATCTGATAAACTTTAATATTTTTGCAGCATGCATAAGCTAAAAGAAATCAGATTGCTTCCATTCTGACAAATAGGGAAAATGTCTCTTCAAAGTCGATTCCTTCAACCTGTGCATATCCTTTACATACCAATCTAGCTTTGTTCCTTGTAACCTATCCATATTCATTGAATTTATTTCCTGTATACCCACTTTGTGCCAATTACATTCTTATCCTTTGGTCTTGGAACCAATTCCCAAGTGTCATTTTTCTCTATTTGATCCAATTCTTCATCCATGGCCTTATTCCAAAATTCATCCTTGTTGGCCTCTTCAAAACAGGTTGGTTCAATCGTAGATGAGAGTTCTAGGTGCGTTTTTTTCTGGTGAACAAATTCTTCTTCTAGTCTCAACTCCTGCATATTTGTTTCCGATAATCTGATATGAAGGATGATTCTTCTGTACTCATATGCTAGGTGTCTTTGGAGGAACTTGCTGAACTTGCTCTTTTGCTTCTGTCGGATCCTCTTCATATTCCCCTTCTAATTATTTTTCATCTTCTGTTTCTCCTTCGTAAAGCTGTTCCATTGATTCATTTTCTTCTTCCTTTAATTCTTGTCTACCTGTTTCGTCAATTTTTACGTTGATGCTTTCCATAACTTTTTTCAATCTCAGGTTGTAACACTTGTATGCTTTCCTTGCACTTGAGTAGCCAACAAGTACTCCTTTTTCCACATGAGAGTCAAACCTTCCCATTCTGCCATTTTCTCTTTTGATGTAGCATTTGCTTCCAAAATATCTGAATTGCTTCACATTTGCTGGTCTTCCTTTCCATAGCTCACCGGGAGTTTTGTCAGTGTTGTTTCTGAGCATTACTCTATTTTGAATGTGAACTATTGTATGCACTGCTTGTATCCAAAATATATCTTTCAATTTGGAATCCATTAGCATTGTTCGAGCCATTTATTGTATTGTCCTGTTCTTTCTTTCAACAACTCCATTCTGTTGAGGTGTCCTAGCAATGAAGAATTGCCTTTTTTATTCCATGCTTGTTGTAGTAGTCCATAAATTCCTTTGAAGTGAACTCTCCTCCATTATCAGATCTCAAGAATTTTATTTTTGAATCCATTTAATTTTCAACCGTTTCCTTGTAGACCTTGAAGTTTTCAAAATCTTATGACTTATTTCTGAGAAAGAAAACTGCAATCATTCTTGTATAATCATCAACTAATAAAAAAATTCAAATTTGTTTATGTTCCTGTTGTTAGCTCTGCAATTCACAACTTTATGTACAAAATTATTACATGCATAACATAAACCAAAAAATATAGTTTGATATCTGGGAATTGAATATATTCTGAAAGGAGGTACTCTTATGAATCCTTCTTCTTCCTGAGGCCTATTTGTTTCTGTCGGTCGTTGATTCTAAAATCTGAATCTTCTCGGTGGAGGAGTGTCCCTGTAATTTTCTATGTAGACCTTCCTATCCCTTTTGATTGTTTCTGCATAGCTTTTTGGATATGTTTCTTGTTTTGTTGTTTTGGAGCTTGATCCCTTTTTTGTATGATTGTATCCAAGTCCGGACTTGTCATGATGAGGTTTTTGACCGTTGATAATGTCATTCAAAACTTTTGAGCTATTCTGTATATTTTTCTTTTAAAGATCCTTTCTTAACGTGACAAGTTCTGCTTCCAAATTTCCAATGATCTTGTCTCTTCCTTCTAGCTGTTCTTTGAGTGATGCTTCAATTATTTTATCTTCTTCAATTTGAACCTTCAAATTTGTGATCATTTGTTCTAGTTCTTGAGTGTCTTCTTTCTTTTCTAGTTCCATTTGTAGTTTCTTGTTTTTCTTCTTTTCTCTTATGATAACTTCTATGGCACACAACAATTGTTCTCGGTAGTCAACTTCAGCCTCTTCATAATCTTCTTCAGATTCTTCTTTATCATAGTCTTATACTTCCACGAATATAATTCTTTCTATCTCACTGCTACCGAATTCATCTTCATCTGATGATGAGATGTCTTCTTTGGTGCATAAGATTTTCTTGAAAACTTTCTTTGTGGTTCGTTTTCCTTTATATGTTTGTTTTCTATTTGAGTAACCTTCATCATTTCTCTTTTTATTATGAGGACATTTGTTAGCAAAATGACCAATACCACCACAATTAAAATAAATCAATGGAAGCTTACCTCTATACCTGCCGTTGGTTCCCTTGTCCAATCTTCTGACAAAGTTGGCCACTTCTTCATCATCTTCTGAGACGTCACTGCTGCTGCTATGTTATTTTTCTTTTTTATTTCCCTTTTGCTTTGACCTTTTGGATGCTTTGAAGGCTTCTTCTTTTGTATTTGGATTTTCTTTTTTAGTTCTCATTTCATATGCTGTGAATATTCCATGTAGTTCGTCCATACTTATTGAGTTTAGATCTACTCTTTCTTCTAGTGCTGATATCTTAGGGTCAAATCTCATAGGAAGATATCTTAGTACCTTTTGAAAAATTAAGATTCTTTGATTTCTTCTCCCAATCCCAAGATTGCATTTACTATTTTATCGACTCGTAAAAAGTAATCTGCAATGTTCTCATCTTCATTCATCTTTAGTTGTTCGAACTGAACTCTGTAAGTTTGAAGCTTTGAATTTTGAATCTCCTTCATAAATATTTCGAAGTTTGTCCCAAATATCTTTGGCGGATTTACAACGTGTAACTTTTGGGAATACCGATTCTCCAAGACCATTCTGAAGTGCATTTTGGTCTTTGGAATTATTCTGACCGACTTTTACAGCTATGTCATTTATTGGTGGAACTGCTGGTGCTGTATATCCATCTACAATTGATTGGAAAAATTCAAATCCCTGTGCCTATATATATGTCGTCATCCTTATGCTCCAAAAGACATACTTCTGTCCATCAAACTATGGTATTCCATTTTTATACATGTTGTTTCTCTCCATGATCTACCTTTCAGTGGTTAAACTTATTTCTGAAGGAACCTGCTCTGATACCAATTGTTGGATTACTGAGAGGGGGGGTGAATCAGTAATAGAGAAATCTGATCATTTTTAACCATATAATGCAAGTGTTATATCAATGTAGCATTATCATCCAATATTTGCAGAGTAAATAAATAATGAACAAATGAGCAATCACACACATACACAGTACACCAATGTTTTTACGTGGAAACCCAAAGTGGGAGAAAACCACAAAATTCTTTTTCTTATATGTCTTGAAGAATTACATTCATTGGAAGCACCAAATTCCTTTGTTTTCCAGCTGCAACTGGAAGGAGGATCCAACCCCTTAGTTTCTTAGGCTACAACCTGAGGGAATCTCCAACTCCCAAATTCTCTGGCTACAACCAGAAGGAGGATACAACCCCCTATGTTCTTTGGCTACAACCAAAAAATGGCTACAACCATCTGTCCTTGCCCCGTCCAACCGCACTGATGTATAAATAGAATGATGGAACCACTGTCACACTATCACTGTGAGATATACTTCTATAAACTTGTACCAATAAACCTATACCAAACAACCCGTACCAATAACCTGAACCATGTATCAACTATGCATCAACCTGTACCTCAACCTGTAATCAACCTCTACCATAAAAAAACGCATAAACCATGCACCAACCTGTACCAAACAACCTGTATCAAATCGCACCATAAACGAGTGCATCAACTATTCACCAAACTGTACCTCAACCTGCAAACCTTCCTTAAATTTAACAACAAGAGACTAGCATTTTCATCAAACTTTACTTTAGTCTCACATGACTAGTTTATGATTAGTCAACAATCCTAACTTGAAATAATCATAACTATGTACCTATAATGAATAAATATATGAAAATAACACACAATGTTATTTAGTGTGTTTAATGTAATTCCTCTAGGTGTCACTACTTGGAACCTCTCATAAAAGGAGTTATAGCAAAAATGACATACCTTGTTGAATTCTGGCTTATTCTAGAGAGCGAACTTGTAGAGCATGCCCCACACGAAATATTTGTTGTATGGATCTAAGTATTTTACAGAGAATGATACATATTGTACTGTAACCAACACACTTGGTCTTACTGAATTTGGATCTGTTATGAAGAAGTTATGACCTTTTTACCCGAAACACCTATTTTAGACTAGTTTCAAGACTAGACATAAACACTATTTTCCACGGAGTGTAACTCCAAAAATACAACGACCCACAAGATGAAATTCATACCACAACTACTTGGATATGTTTCCTCAATGGCCTCCCAATTTCATGGTCTGAATCATTCTAGAAAACAAGTTATTGTAAAAATGGTGATATGACCTGTAAATAACATACCTTAGAAAACATCATCAAAATAATTTATCCTTCCTTGGATTTCAACGTTCTTTACTTCACCTTCAGTCTAAAATTCTTCTTAGATATACTTTTGTTACCTCATTCACCTATAGATATTCAATATGCTCAAGTGTGATTTAACATGAGAGATCCTTGCCTCTTATTTATACTTTCATGTAGCTTCCTCAAGGGGTTACCTTTTAACCATATTAACCCAATTTCCTTATTTGAGGGCTAACCCACTTCTAACCAATTTCCATAATTAGAAAGTTATCCAATTAATTTATTGTTTAAATAATCCTCCTTGACTTTGTCACTTCACTTTATTATTTAAATAATCCTTTTTGACATTGTCACTTCACTTTATTATTTAAATAATCCTCTTTGAATTTGTCACTTCACTTTATTATTTAAATAATCCTTTTTGACTTTGTCACTTCACTTTATTATTTAAATAATTTCTTCTTTGCAAACACTTTTCTTTCTTTGACCTTTTGGGGCTTCAAGCCAACATATGAGGGTCCTCCAAATTCGTAAGGCCATAACTCTCAAACCATGAGGATTTATGTGACGTTACACATACCACCAGAAATGTGATGACATGTACTATCCATATAGAATAGTATTACCTGCAAATATATCAAAACTCATACCATTATAAATCAAATAAACTTGGTTCCATTACCTAAACCTTTATGCTACCAGAATTCACTACTAGACTTTCTTCAAGGGTTGACATCAATGACAACCAACCCAATTAATCAACATATTGTTGCACACTCTACCCTTGCCTTTGATTGAAGTGATTCCAATTGATCCACTAGTTCTATAAATACATAATAGGGTAGAACTATGACTTTTTTATGGTTTTAAAAACCTCTCACTTAGTTACTAGTGGATCACTCTCCATCCTAAGTGTATCCATGTGGCTTTCCCACTAGGTTAGTGCATGTTCCTTTAGTTTCATTCATGATAATGAATTTTTCTTCTCTTTTTCTATATTATGGACACTGAAATACACTTATAATTATTGTAACCAATAATTCAACTTAACAACATCAATATCACCTTAATAGGGATTGATTTCCACTTCCATTTCTATTTTAATATAAGGTTGTGAAGGAGTGATGTAACTAGAACTTGGTTTCTCTTTCTACGGATAATTTTCTTACTCCTTTTCTAGGTCTTCACTATCTCTTGATTTCTCATCCAATCCAAATTATAAGTTAGATCCACAAACCTCACTTAAAGGTATACAATTGTTCACTCGAGTTATCATAAGGAGGTCCATGTTGTGATATATATCAACAATTTTTTCTTCTATCCTTGCAAAACTCTCTTTTGCTGCATCTTGAGGGTTTTTTGGAATGGAATCATCCACTAGGGTTAGGATTATGTGACTTCCTTATTAACCTAATTTCTAGATACTACAACTTCTCATGAAAACCCTAAACAAAACTGATTTGATACTAATATGATATATAAATATCATGCATATTCCACATGAATAGTTCATCACAAGATATCTTGCAATATTTTGTTATGCGGTTTATTTCCTTAAATTAGATATTTATTAATATGTAACGACCCCATCGTTACGACCACATGTGACACAATGAATTTTTGGTTTTTTTTATTTATTTATTTTTTAGGCATGACGACAACAACGAAAATAGTTAAAAAATACAACTTGACAACAAACACCACACACACATATCAGGTAACGGAAAACAATGATTCATAAACTAGCACATCAGGCAACTGGACGAAACATGCGACAATACAAGACAAATATAAATGACTACCCACCCAAAACAAGCAAGACAACACCTACAAGCTAAAGGAGAAAACCAACCAACCTAACACAACGACTTTGACGACCAGTAACTGAAAACCTCTATGACGCGCAAAACCAAAATGTGTTAAGGCGTTACAAACCAAGTGCCAACATCAATTACAACGCACAACACCCACATCGGGAAGCATGACTCCGACCAAGTTATCATTTGCCTCTATCCGTCATGGCACGCGATGATCCCCTCATCAGGAATCGTGATGTCACCAGGTGATAGACATAACAATGGCCATGGCGCAACATAACATAACTGAAACCTTGACCCAAGCTAACACCAACGTGCTAGGAGACCAAAATAACTGACAAGAAGACTATACCCACTCACCCAAGAAACAAGTCGACAAGATGAAAGATGACCTCACTCTAATTAGATTGCGAAAGCTATTAAACGACTTCACCAACAACCATAAGCCATTATCTGTTAAGCAAGATGTCTAAGTGTGAAGGAGTGAACCATTATAATGTTACTATTATCATAAATGTAACCATAAAGGTGACCATAATGTGAACTATTATAAGCACTTAACACAATCAAATACACTTGTAAAAAAATATACACTGTCCATGAAAATAAGTGAACTGCAGAACATTAAAAAGTAATAGAATTACTTTCAAATAATAATAGCATTACTGCCAAATTAATAGCATGTAATAACATTACTGTCAAATATTAACATTAAAAAGTAATAGAATTACTGTCAAATATTAATATCATTACTGTCATATTAATAACATGTAATAACATTATTGTCAAATATTAAAACGTTACTGTCAAATATTAACATTAAAAAGTAATAGCATTACTGTCAATATTAATAACATTACTGTCATATTAATAACATGTATTAGCATTACTTTCAAATATTAAAACGTTACTGTCAAATATTAACATTAAAAAGTAATAGCATTACTGTCATATTAATAGCATGTAATGACATTACTGTCAAATGATTCGCTAATTAACAATATAAAGGAAATGACAAGGAATACCACTATAATCAATGTCTAAATGNTACTAATTGTATAGAATTGCTGTCTTAATAAAGGAGAATTCACTATCTATTAAATATATGAATCACTATCTTATATATACAGATCGCTGTTAGTGCAACTTTATTACTAAAAAGTAAATCGTTGTAATACACAACATTCAATGTAACAATTGAAAACACAACAATTACATAGTCAAACACAACTATTACACATCCCTAAAGAGAAATTATTACACAGTCTCAAACGCAGCCAAAGCACAGTCACAAAATGTGTATAAAATCATTGTCATAAAGATTCATTTCACAGTCACAAGATATGCATAAAATCGCTATCATAAAGATTCAATTTGCTGCCATTCAACGCATACCTCTCAACAGTTATAAACGCATACCTCACAACAGTTATAAACACATACCTCACAATAGTTAAAAAGAATACCTCACAACAGTTAAAAGGGGATTCACTACCAGGTGAAATCACATACAATATAAAAGGAAATGCAGACATCCCTTTAAAAGAACGCAAGCATTTCACCAATCCCAATGCTTAGACAAACACGAATGCTTCAAAGTTGTTTTCCTGTGTGTGCTTCGACCAACTCCCTCTTTCCAACCGATGTGACCTCACCGATACCTCCCAGCCAACGCTAGGGGTACTCTTCCTCCCCTTGAGCCCCCCCGAGCCGCAAAGGGGCCACACACATAATACCAGAGAACTGCTAGCACCCAACTTGCCTCGCATGGTTGAGCTACCACGCATTACCCGAGCTCGGTATCCCAACTCCCACAAGAAAAGTCCAGTCAAGACAAAAATTCAGTAGCGTAATGTTACACAAAAAGAACAGATCCATACTCCTCCTCCTCCATCCTTTTAATAGAATTTTTAAGTAATTAGTTTCCCAAATTCTCATTAAATTCATTTTTCATTTAATTAATTATGAAAAAACCTCCCCCGTACACATGTCACCCGATCCCCTAGTTGCACTAGAAAATTAATTTGATTAATTAATTAATTATTCCTATTTCTTTTAAGTTTCCCCCTTTTTTTAGCATGTGTAGAAAAACAACCATTTACCCTCTTTTATTTTTAACTAAAATTAAATTAGTAAAAATAGATAAAAACAACCATTTCCCTTTTTAAATTTTAATCCTCCATTATAATTTGACTTTAATAAATAAATTTGAATTTCTTACCCCCCTTCTTGTTACATGTTTATTTATTATTATTATTATTTTTTTTTTACCACATGTTCTACTTAGACCTAGATTTTAATTTCACTAGGCTGGGTGACAATTTTTTTATTAGGGATTTTTTTTTTTAAAATCTTACTTACCACATCCTTCATTTTAAGGTTGTCTAGGTTTATTCATTTACTAGTTAAAATCGTGATGTTCCCTTCAGGACACACTAGGTTCTCCAAGGGTGCCACTCGCCTCTTTCCATTTTCCTTGCGCGACCTCCCCTTTCTACACGCTCCAAGGGTGCCACTCGCCTCTTGAATGACTTGGTAGACATAAAAAACCCTTGGAATCAATACTTCGCTAGGTGATCTTGTGGGAGACTAAGGGCCTCTAAGGAATAAGGCCCTTGCCTTATTACACGCCCCTTAGAATCATCGTGAGCGACTGTCACAGTCTACCCTCACAAAATCGTGGGTCTTCTCAAACTAGGTAATCGTTAACCTATGGTTTGAGCCACAATGGGAGTGCTAGTAGGCTGTGGCAGGGTTGCTCCCACACCTCTCCCTCAAAGTCTCTGGTTGTTGTGTGTGACCCCTCTACTCCACATGTGAGTCTGGTCGACAAGCTATCGTCAACATGAATCCATCAACAAATCATGTCAATAATAATAATCAATCATCATAACATCTAACCATATATACATAAGTCACATCAACAATATTCAACCCAACAATCCACTCCCTAACTCGATCCAGAGTCTAAGGGGTTTCATCGATGCCTCTACATCCTTGAGGTCCAAAGTCCTTCACACTTAGGAGAACCCAATCAATAGCACCTGTCTATGTAAATAAAACAAAATAACATATGATCATATACATAATGCCTCATAATCATAATCAAACGACCAATAGTATAATAATCCAGATCACTTGCAAACAAGTTTCTTAAAGGAATAAGTTCATTCAGTGTGCACAAGAGCGGGATGTTACATACAACCCCTCTTGGTATAAACTTCGTCCCGAAGTTTCAAAGTATATAAGTGTCGAAATAAAGTTTATCATAGTATCATAAGTCTATCAATCAAACAAAAATGGAAACTGCTGATGCATATCATATGTGTCCTCCCAGGTTGCCGAGTGATGACTATAGTTGTCCCACTCGACCTTGACCTATTCTACTTTTCGACGTCGTAGTTGTCGAATGCGATGGTCCAGGATGCATATTGGCTTAGCCATGAGCGCACCCTCGTCAGATACCTGGAAGGAAATCATGTCAATAACATGTGTAGGATCACTAATATAATGTCTCAAAACAGATACGTGAAAAACATCATGCATACACCTCAAAGAATCAGGAAGGGCTAGTCGATAGGCCACATGCCCCTTCCTTTCCACAATATTGAAAGGTCCCACAAACCTAGGAGAGAGTTTAGCACCCTTTCCAAACTTGATTGAACTCTTATGCGGTTTCACCGGCAAGAAGACTCGATCACCAACTTTGTAACTATGGTCGACACAATGTGCATCGACATAACTGTTCTACCGATCCTGTGCTTCTTTTATCCTTTGTCTTATTGTTTGCATTTGATATTCCATTTATTGGATCACTTCTGGCCCCACCATGACCCTATCCTTAAGCCGATCCCAACTCAAATGCGTCCAACATGGTCACCTGTAAAGAAACTCGAAAGGTTCCATATTAATGGTGCTTTGATAACTGTTGTTATATGCGGATTCTACCAGTGGTAAGAATTATTCCCAATGCTTTTGTTGGTACATCATGTACATACGCAACATGTCCAAGATTTGGTTTGTTTGTTCGGTTTGCCCATCTGTCTCTGGGTGATATGCGATACTAAAGTAAGTTGGGTTCCCAAGGCCTCTTCGAAACTAGTCCAAAATCATTCAGTAAACATTGATCCTCGATCGAATTTAATCCTCTTAGGCATGCCATGTAGCCTCACAATCTCACAGATGAAAAATCTAGCTATGTTAGGTGCTTGATACGTCATATGCACATGAATAAAATGAGAACTCTTTGATAGAGTGCCGAATGCCACAAAAATCGAGTCATGTCTCCTTGCCATCAGTGACAATCCAACAATGAAATCCATCGAAATGACCTCCCATTTTGATTCCGGAATAACGTGTAGTAGTAGCAATCTTGCTGGATTCCTATGTTCATCCTTCACCTACTAACATTCTAGACATCTTGCCATGTAGTTGACTATGTCAGCCTTCATTCCTTTCTAGAAGAATAGGGGTTTAATGTCTTCCCTCATCTTCGTGACTCCCAAGTGCGCCATGTACACTGCTCTATGAGCCTCATTTAGGATCAAACTCCTCAACTCGTCATTTGGTGGTACACAAATTTCATTTTTAAATCTCAATAATCCGTCGTCGTCCAATGTAAATCCTTCAAATCTTGGTACCATAATGGTGTTTTGTCCGATAAAATCCTTGACCTCCTTGTACTAGTCATCGTCACATTGTAAAGTTAGAATATTTTCACGTATATTCATCTTAAGAGGAATCAATGAAAATATGCATGGTCTTCGACTCAATGCATCAACCACTCTATTCACTGTTCCCTTTATGTAAGTGATCTCAAAATCGTACTCGCTAAGAAATTCCGACCAACAATGTTGTCACGTGTTCAACTTTATTTGTGTAAAGATGTGCTGTAGTCCACAATGGTCCATTTTTAGTTCGAATTTACATTCAATAAGGTAGTGTCTCCAAACTCTCAAGGCATAAACAATGGCTAACAAATCCAAATCATGCGTTGCATAGTTCTCCTCATGCCTTCTCAACTTTCTCGAGATGTAAGCGATCACTCGACTGTCTTGCATCAAGACTCTGCCTAAGCCTTCCTTGAATGCATCAGAGCATACCAAGAAGTTTGCATCCATGTCACGGACCTTCAATATTTGTGTCATTGTCAACAATTCCTTGAGCCTCCAAAATGCTTCCGTGCATTTATCGGTCCAAACAAACTTCTTGTCCTTCTTTTTCAATTCCGTAATTGGATTAGCTATCTTCGAAAAACCCTCGATGAACCATCGATATTATCCTGTTAAACCCATGAAGCTACGGACTTCTGGGACATTCATCGGCGCAGGCCATTCCATAATAGCCTCGACCTTTGCTGGATCCATGATGATACCTTCGCCGAAGATGACATGCCATAAGTAGTGAATCTTCGATTGATAAAACGAGCATTTAAACAATTTCCAATACATTTTGTTCTCTCGCAAACACTGTAGTACCAAGCGCAAGTGTTTGTCATGCTCCTCCATCATTCAAGAGTAAATCAAAATATCGTCAATGAATACTTGGATGAACTTGTCCAAGTACTCGTGGAACACCCCGTTCATCAAACTCATAAATACCCCTGGGGCATTTGTCAGTCCAAACGGTAAAAACATAAACTTGTAATGCCGAAACCTCATTTTAAAGGTGGTCTTAGGGATGTCATCCTCCTTGATCTGTAATTGGTGATACCCTGATCACAATTCGATCTTGGAAAACACCGTCGTGCCTTTCATCTGATCGAACATATCATTAATCCTTGGTAACGTGTACTGATTCTTGATCGTTGCCTTGTTCAATTGACGGTAGTGAATGTAGAGTCTCCATGACCCATGCTTATTTCAAATGAAAATAACATGCGCACCCCATGGTGAAATACTTAGACGTATAAGTCCCAGGTCCAACAACTCCTTTAGTTTCATTTTCAAATCCTGTAACTCTGGGGCCGACATCCAGTAAGGCGTTCTTGCTATCGATTCAGTCCCTGAGTTTAGGTCTATGGTAAATTCAAATTCCCTCTCTAGTGACATCCTAGGTAAATCCTCAGGGAAGACGTCCGCAAACTCTCTGACCACTAGAAGGTGTCCTAGACCTTCTGCTACTCCCTTCTCCTTTAACGCAAGGATCACATAAAGCTTACATACCTTATGCATGCTCTTTCATAGCTGGAAGGAAGAGATGAACCTCAGGGGAACTCCATGGTTCTTACCTACAATCATGCATCTCTGTCCCTCATCATCGACCAAGATTAAGCATTTCATCTTACAGTTGAGTATCACCTAATGCGATTCCAACTAGTCCATACCGATCATGACCTCATAAGATCCTAAGATCGTGACGTACATGTTGGCCCTGGTGAAAAACTCCCCCAGGTTAAGGCTACAAACAAAAACCTTCCATCCAACCTTCTGTTTGGCTCCTGAAGCCATTTCTACAAAGCTAAACTCATCCTGTTCGACTGCCTTTACCTTAATTCTTTTTAGCGCTGCACCAGAAGTGAAACTCTCTGTAGCACTTAGATATATCAAAATACCAAGGGTTTGGTCAGCGATAGTACCTGACGTCTCGAGCATAGTCGACTGGTGCTCTGCTTGGTGATTATTCACCGCTGGATGAATCTGATGGGCCTTGCCCAAATTTCCCACGACAATGGGTCTGACTCATCTAGATTCCCTAGTCCTCTCCACTGGGTAGTCATGCTAGTAATGTGGCTCCCCACATGTCCAACACCCTTTCTTCGGTCCAATATTCCTGGTACACGAAGTAGAAGCTGACAACCCATCGGCCTGGAATCCTGGTCTGTTATGTTGAACATGCCTAAACTGCTACTGTTGATGTTGTGGTCCTCGGTATAGAGTCTTCTCTTGAGGTGCTGGTCACTAAGGTGTAGTGAAAGTGGATCCTCTCTGGAAGCCATGATATCCTAGTGAAATCCTAGATGGTGTCTGATGCTGCTGCACACTAGATGACACCTGCCCTACTGGTTTCATTGGAGTCTGGCTCTGAGCCCTGCTGATAAGCTCCTCCTCTACTATGAGGGCCTTATGAGCAACATCATGCAAAGTTTGAGGCATCAGAATCCTAACCTTTGCACAAATGATGACATTAAGGCCAAACAAGAACTGATTGACCTTAAGTTTCTCGGTATTCAGGTGCGGATCATACCAAAGGAACTCCATAAAACATACCTCATACTCGGGCACCATACAACCACCTTGTCAAAGGCGTTGAACTCGTTGAGATGACTTTCATTGAATTTCTCCGATAGATACCTCTCTCGGAACCATTCCTCGAATAGTTCCCATGACATGTCTTCGACAACCATGTTCAATTGTGGCAGGAGTGTCTTCCACCATAGAAGAGTGTTCCCCTTCAGTTGAAAGGCCTCCATGTGGACCTTCATGTTGGAGGTATAGTTGCAAAGTGAAAATCACATTGCCATATTCTCCAACCATGCCTTGGC
>SNQJ01S0001002.1:27488-42551 GCA_010110895.2 Picea sitchensis | reverse complement strand
TCACTTATTAGTTTTCTATGTGTGTCTTTGAGCTTTCTATTTTCAATCTCAACATGCTTCAATTTTTTAAGATTCTCATCTTCTTGTTGAATAATTTTTGCTTCATGATTTTATTCTTCTTCATTGGAATTTTCTTCTTCAAAGTCATCTCTTTCTATCCTTGGATGAGTACATTCAAATTCAACATGTCCTACTCCTTCACAATTAAAGAAAAATAACTGACGTCTATTTGCTTCTTTGAAATCTGAGATGTTGCAATTTGCTTCAACTTCTTCTTCTTCTTCTGCTTCTTCTCTTGCATAAAGGTCTTGTAGCTTTTCCCAAAGATATTTTGATTATGCACATGATCCCACCTTGGATTTCACTGAATCTGTCAATCCATCCAGGATGGTCTCTATTGCCAATTTGTTGTTCCTTTTTGCTTCCTTCTGAGCTGCAGTCTTTGCTTTCTTCTGAGCTACAGTCTTTTCTTTCTTCAAAGCATTGTATCCTGAAGCAACTGAGAACCAAACATCTACCCCAAGATATTTCAAGTAATTTTCCATTCTATTACTCCAATATTCAAAATTGCTTCCATCAAATGATGGAATCCCATTTGGAATTTTGTCTTCCATTTCTGCTTAGGATCTTCCTTCCAGTGGTTAAATTGTACTGAAGGTAACCCGCTTTGAAACCAATTGTTGATACTGAGAGGGGGGTGAATTAGTATCAGGTACAATTTAAAAACCTTTTCAACTTATACTTAAACCATTCAATTATATCCAATGAGCAATGAACAATAGTATAAGAGTTACACTGATACACCACAATACACCATGCACAATATATGAGAAATGATCAATAGTTATTGTTCAAGGGAAGTAATGACTTCCAAAGGTAGCTACAACTTCCAAATGTAAAGGGAGGGATACAAATCCAAGAGGAAGATACAATAATCCAATATCAAGAGAGAGTTTAACTCTCCATCCTTTCCCCTTCCTTCCACTCAAGAATATATGAAAGATAATAAAACTTTACATTAAATCATCACCATCAACCAACCATCACATAAAATCTGATAATGCTTCCTGAGACTTCTTCAATTTCTGCAATTCTTAAATTATTGCAATACTCTGATCCTATAAATAATATTACTCAATTTATTCTCTGAAACATCTCCAAGTTTCACTTCTTGAATCCTACCCAAAAAGAAGATATAGAGATAATGGTAGACCTTGTTCAATTCTGGTTTATTCAGGAGAGCGAACGTGTACAAAATGCCCCACGCTCAATATTTAACATCAAATTATGAAACTTGCACACAAGAAAATAAAGTCTGTAATATTTCCAATTAAATTTGTCTCACTTAATTTGGATTATCTATGAAGAAGTTATGACTGTTTTACCTAGAACACATGTTTATTGACTAGCTTCAGGACTAGTCAAAACCCCTATCTTCCACAGAGTGTATCTCCAAAATTTTAGCAAAAAAAGAGATGATTTTTTTACCACAAGTACCTTTATATGTCTTCTCAATACAATATCAATTTAATGATCTGAATCATTCTATAAAAAAAATTATAGAGAAAATGGTAAGATGACTTGCAAATAACATACCTTAGAACACATCACCAAAATACTTCATCCTCCCTTGAAATCCAACCTTCTTTACTTCTGATTTCCTATGAAATTCGACTTGTTTGTATAATGAATGTATAATGATATGTATTTATACCATTTATGACACTTCTTTTTAACATTAGGGCCGACCTAACACTTTCTTATTTTGTAATTCTTTTCTTTAATTATCTTCAGGGCCGACATGTACTTCCTTCTTAAATTCACTTTGTCATTTTCAAAAATTCATCTCTTCTCAGCCATGAGGATCCACGTGACATGCCACATACCACAGGAAAAAACATGATGTATACTATCCATCCATGGGTGTTTTGTATTCATGTGCACTATCCTTCATGTCCAAATACCTTCATCAATATTGTGATCCAAAACCAATGACTAGGGTTGACATCAATGAAAACAACCAATCTTCCAACACCAAGAAGCTCCAAATCTTAGTGAGTGTGGTTGGGGCTGGCCAGTCATGAATGACTTGGATTTTTTCTGGATCCACATGTAAACCATGATGATCAAGGATGTAGCCCAGGTAGTGGACCCTGTCCATGATGAAGGAGCATTTTTCCAAGTTGGGGTATAGCTTGTGCTGCCATAGGGTGTGAAAAATCTGCTGAATATGTTGCAAGTATTCTACCCAAGTCTTGTTGTAAATGAGAATGTCATCCAGATACACCACTACAAAAGTATTGGTGAATGGTCACAGGATATCGTCCATCATCCTCATGAAAGTGGCTGGAGCATTTCTCAAGACAAAGGGCATGGCCAACCATTCGAAAAGACCTTCCTTTGACTTGAAGACGATATTCCATACATCTGTCTGTTCTGTCGAGACCTGGTGGTAGCCATACTTCAGATCAATCTTACTAAACTATTTCCCCCCCACGAGATGATCAAGGAGGTCCTAATTGGGTACCAGTTTCTGACTATGATTTTATTAAGGGCCCAGTAATCAATGGAGATTCGCCAATTTCCATCTTTCTTTTGTACCAACATGATTAGGCTCCCGCAAGGTGATGAGATGGGATGGACGTGCCCCTTGTGGAGCAGTTCTTGGATCTGCCTCTTGATCTCCTCATTCTTTAATAGAGAGTGGCGGTAGATTGGCCCATTGGGTAGCAGTGCATCGGGGGTTATATCAATGGGGTGCTTGACCTGACAGTGCAGAGGTACCTCTGTAGATGAGGATAAGATACCTGAGTATGCTTCCATGACCTTATACACTTGCTTCTGATGTGTGGAGAGTTAATACACGGAGACCCTAGATGTGGCTGCGATCTTTCACTCATTCTAAGAGCGAATCATGAAGAAGACAAACTTCCCCGTCTGAGAGATAACCTTCTTGTATTGATTGGTAGAGATAAAGGAAATAACACTAGGTGGGATTGCCTCCGGTATCCTGTACAATTTCTTGTTCAAAGTAATAATAACACTGCAAGGTCTAGACTCATATATAGCATGGCGTTTCCATAAATATGGTTGGCCCAAAAGAAAATTACAAACTTCGAGAGGGGAAACATCACACAATACCTCGTTTTTGAAGGGCTTGATGCCATATGACATGTGACATTCTTCGCTGACACGGATTTCACTTCCTTGGTGGAGCCATCTGATGGTGTAGGGTTGCGGGTGCGGCGTTTTCAGTAGGGAGAATCACTTGACAACCTATGCTAAGATGAGGTTCTTCTATCTACCACTATCAACGATGAAGTGTAATGGGGTACCCTTTACCCACATTTATGAATGAAAATGACGCTCATCTTCCTCTGGCTCGTCTGGTTCACTGAGATGGAGCTTGGTGGTAGCAACGGTAGCACTGGTTTTTGAATCAATGATCCATCTCCCCCTTTCTGGTTCCGATTCAGAGTTGGAACCCACTTCTTATTCAGAGGCTTTCACCTCAACCACCAATGACTGCTTTGAGCGGAAATCAACAGTGTTATGCCAGGGGCTCTTACGGAAGTTGCACCACTTCTCGATATCTTTCTTTGTCTTTCCATTGTCCTTCTTTGCTTGTGGCCTAGGATGGTTTCCCTGAGGTGGCCCGTCTTTTCTCTATGCTTTGTTCTACGGGTTAGGGCCACCCTTTCCTGTACTTTACTGTGAGGGGTTCCTAGGCCCAAATTGTCGCACATTTTGTTTGATCTTCTACTCAATTTTGACGGTATATCAGTAGGACGTGCCCAAGGATGAGATGTCTAGAAACTCCATTTCAGCCTAGATGTATCTATGCAGACCACCGAAATACTTGAGCACCGAATGTCGCTCATAATATTTGATACCCATCTTGGTGCACAAGGTATGGAAGATATTTGCGAACTCAGGCACTGCTTGGTCTCTTTCCTGCTGCAGTGTGGTCCATTTTGTATACAGGTTGTCATAACTTCCAACATGGTAGTATTGTTCCTTAATAACATCCCTAAAGGACTCCCAGGTGACCGCTATTGTAAATAATGAGGGTTCCTTTGTTTCCTTCTGTTCATAGAAAGTTTCCCACCTATGTTTGACATGGGGAATGACTTTGAGGAGCACAAAAGTAATCTTTTCTCTGTTTGAGAAGTTATGGACAGAGAAATACCCTTCTAGAAGATTTCACCATTTTTCTACAACATATGCATCTATCTGACCTTCAAATATAGGAATACCAAAGTTGATTTGTACCTTGAAGGGGGAAATGCCTCCGTTTGAGGAAGATGCATCGCCTGTTGGTAGCCATCGAAGGATTTGCGCAAAACTATCCATCATCTCATTCTTCTGCTGTGTGAGGGATCCCTCAAGAATTTTTTTGAAGGGATATGCTATCCCATCGTCCTTCTTTTCTCCTGCCATGAGAGGTTGCTTGGGAGTGCGAAATATTTTGTCCTTAAGAGAAACAAGCTCGAGACCCAATTCTTTGTACCTTGACCTCATTGGGGACATGCATTAAGAACGACAAGGAGAAGACCTCTCTAATACCACTGATCTAGATTTTATGAGCATAAATAACTGAATACAGATTATTATTAAAATATTCTTAACATATAATAACAAATATATAATAAAACTAGTTTCTATTCAATAAATAAATAAGTTGAAACTATAAAATGCAGTGGAAAACAAGCTTGCTAGAATGGTGGCGACTTATCTTTGAGAAGATATGTGACGACTGTGCCCATTATAGAAGATGATTACAATGAGGCTCTCAAGGAATTTTTACAATAAACAGGAATGTAAAAAACCCTAGACATCCAAAAACCTAACCTTAGGAGATGAAGCGCTAAAATTCATGTGGGCCCCGTTTGGGTAAGTTAGTACATCAACTTCCCGGGGTCGTAACTTTTGTATACGATCTCCATTTTTGGCGCATGCTATCCTGTTAGAAAGGTCTATCCAAGGAATAAAAATGTTTCTTATGGAGAGCCCCATACATGTTGGCTGTGGTGATACCTAAAATCAATGTTTAGGGACTCAAAATGACCCCAAAAGTCAGGGACCCAAAAATTAGGAAAAAATTGTTGAACTGGAAAACTACCAAAATGAGCCAGTTGGAATAGGTGGGAGGCCACCGACATCCATCTGGATCACCCTATCTTGTAGTTATGGAATTATTCTACCAAATGATGTATTTTTACAACTCTACCCGAGCATCTGGTGCTAAGTCCTATATGGTAGGTTGGAGTTTGTCCTCCTCTCGATCCAACGTGGAAGGCTCATAGAGATCAAAATTCTACACATTCACTACTGAGTAATTCCGCATGTATGGGGGTATACCGAGTCTATAGGCCACCTTCTCTAAGATCTCAAAAGGGCCATACCATAGATCCTTGATATTATTACCATGACCTTTTAGTCTTTCCTTGTTCAACTATAAGCAAACCTTGTATCCCACTTTGAATGACTTTTCGGTTCTATGTTGATCATTTCTAGCCTTTTACTTTTCTTGTGACTTCTTCAATGTCTCTTATACTTGCAAATGTGTTTTCCTAATAGTCTCACCAATTTTTTATTCTCTCATAACATTTCCTGTGAGGTCCTCCTTCACTCCTCCTTTTTATCCATATACAACATCCAAGGGTGAATATGGAAAATATCCAAAGCAAGTTTCAAAAGGTGACTTACCAGTGGAAGTGTGGACTATTCTATTATAATAGTGTTATATATAGATCATATTTTCATCCTAGGTCTTCGAATGCTTCTGATTGTAACACCTAAAAAGTTGCACCAAAGTCTTATTGACTACTTTTTCCTACCCATCTATTTGTGGATGGAATGTTGTAGATATCTTCAACTTAGTGTCCATATTATCCGACAATGTAGTCCAAAATGCAATGAGAAATCTGGTATCCATGTCTGAGATGATGCTCCTTGGTATCCCAAAGTGCACCTAGACCTGTTCAAAGAACTTGTTTGTTGCTTCTTGTCCTTTGATGGTATTTTTACAAGGCATGATAATGTACATCTTGTTGAAACTATTAACTACCATAAATAGATAGTCATGTCCCTTCCTATTTTTTAATAAACCTCCCACAAAATACATGGAAATTATTTCCCAAGGTCAAGTGGGTATAGGTAAGAAATGGTATATACATTTCTTCCTATTACTAGGCTTGTTGGTACAACAAATTATGCATCATCTAATATATCGTGATACATATTCTTTCATTTTAGGCCAGTAAACATACCTTTGCAATTTAGAAACCATCTTCGTAACACCAAAATGTCCTTCAGCCTTGGAGGTGTGAGCCTCTATGACAAGTCAATATTTCACCTTTAGGAACATAGAGCTTGTCTAGCTTGTATAGTAACCCACTCTAGAGATGATAGTCATCCTTACCATCACCTTCTTCCATACAAATTTGGCCTTGTAGTTGTTGAAATACCTCTTTGAAGTCCTCATATTCTATGTATGCCTCTCTGTATGCATCATGGGTAAAAGGATATATGTGCATTAGAGTTCCCAAAGCTATAATATTGGATGTGGGTGACCTTGAAAGAATGACTTCCAACCTATATGTGTTTCCTTTATTATACTTGATGACTAGATGAAATTGTTGTAAATACCCCATCCACTTGTAATGCCTAGTTTTTTGTATCTTACTCTAGGCTTGCAAACACTATGGTTGCTCAGGAATGTGATAACTAGTGCTTGAATGATATTTGTTTTCATCTTATTGAAATCCTTCTGCTAATTCCCCCCCCAATGGAAACTCTTACCACTCACTAATATGCCATGGAGTGGTGCAACTATTATTGAAAATGAAGATATGAACTTCCCCAAAAACTATGCTACCCCAACAAAGCTCCTAACTTCAATGCCAATTGTAGGAACCGGTCATTTCATTATGGGCTCCATTTTTTTGGGATATATCTTGAGTTCCCCTCCATCAATCACATACACCATTGAATGCTAAGAAAACTAGCATTTCTTGTGGTTAGCCAACTACTGGTTCTTTTTTAGGGTCTAACAATTGCATAATATGTGATAAGTGCTTTTCCTAGGTAAATATATAAAACAATATATGATCCAAATATAATATAACAAATGAATCCAAATATGGGCATAATACATCATTCATTAGTCTCAAAAATGTATCTAGTGCATTACATAAGCCAAATGGCATGACCAACCATTCATATAAACCTTTCCTTGTCTTGAAGGTGGTGTTCTAGGTGTCTTCTTCTTTTACACATACCTGGTGGTATCTTGATTTCAGATCCAACTTGGTGAATTACTCGACATGTTGCAACTAGTGTAAGAAATCATCTATAATGGGTAGATAGTGTCGATTCTTGAGTGTAATATTATTTAAATATTTATAATCGATACACATATTCCAAGTCCCATCCTTCTTGGGTACTATAAAGATAGGTTACCCACAAGGTGAGGTGCTCTCTCGAATCACCACTTTCTCCAATAGCTGATGTAACTTCTTCTTCACTTCATTTTCTTCCATAATGGATCATATATACAACCCAATGTTCGACAATGGGAAGTATGGAAATAACTATATTTTTTGCTCCACTTCCTTCTTGGGTCATATCCCTTTAGAATCTTGGAACACTCCTATATATTCCTATAGAAACTCCTCCAAATGATGTTTCTTCTCTTCAATACACCCCTCCATGGATTCCTTTACTCTTATCGAGTCATCATCGGACTGATTTTCTCTTGAGATAAGTACAACATATTTGTTAGTGGAACTAATCGAATTCTTGGCTTGGTTGGCACTTACCAATGGGATCTTCTATTTACCTTTGTGTCTGTTTATTATGTTGAAATTCTGATCCTTGATCATGCAATACTATTTGGGTCTCCACATGAAGATTTCATCCATAGTGTACATGTAGGGGCTCCCAAAAACTACACCAAACACGTCCATGGGTACTACATCCAACACCACTTCATCAATAAAGTATGGACTTGTATAAAATTAAATATGATATTTCTTCATTACCTTGATCTTTGCATTCTTATTTACCCAACCAAATGGATAGGGGTTAGGATGATCACTAACTTATGACATAATCTTGCTAAACAGATCCATTGCTATGACATTAACCTGTGAACCAAAAGTGACCATAGTGGCTATCTTGGTCTTCTTGACCTAGATGTTGATGTAGAAGAGTTTAGTCATATCCTTCTCTTCCTAGTGATGAAGGATGCTCAAATTCACCTCCTTCTACATTAATGTGAAGACAATATTCTCATCCACATCAGAGATGATTTTGAATTGATTGCTTGAATCCATGGATAGATGATTATTTTTCTTTGCATCCTTCTTGCGGTTCTTTGGGTTTATATCTGGATGTAGTTTCTATCACTTTTCCTCAGTCTGACCATCAATATTACAATGGTTACAATGGTTTTCAGGATCCTTGCACTTTTTTGTAGAGGATGTTATCTTCTTATCCTCCCCCACTTTCCAGTTCTTCTTCCCCTCCTTGGAATCTTCCTGGTGTATCATCCCCAGCCAAAAGTTGGGCCATTCCACTAAACAATTCCACCTCTGATACCATTTAATTAAATAAAATTCTTGGCATGTACAATAATTATGCAATGCTAACAACATACAATTCATGCATAAACATGTATAGTAAAAAATACAAAATTTATATAAGCATTCACACAATAAACAACATAAAAACACAAATAAAATAACACTTATATTTTTAATAATTCACCAATTGTGTGCAGACCTCGAACATTCCTCCCAACCATATACTCTACTACTCATAAACTCTCAGCAACAGGTCACTCCCAAGCCGAGGCTAGAAAATCCATGAGGGAAGGATTCCTCAACCAGACTAAGGTATAACTAGCACAAAACCACCAGGTTAAGGTGCCAACTGCTACAACTAGCCTACAACCTCTCATTTCCCATAGCATATCCCACCCTAGGAAGTGTACCCCTTCTCTAATCAACATTCCTTTGGGCTTCAACAACAAGCCAGACATAAAGTCACAAATCTCTTTAGCTTCCAAAAACACAAACAAAGAAATTCCCAACAATTCCTCACCTAGAGAGACTGCTCACGGGCTTGAAAACCCTCTTCTTCATAATGCACATAGGCTTGACAACCTACTTCTTCTCCTCAAATTAACTAGGTTTAATGGTTACAATAAACACAAAGCTCCCAAAGTAAAGTATCGATGATGGATGCAAGGAGAGTACATATGGTAAGAGTGAAGGAGAGAATAATAGTAAGAATTATTAGACTGATGGAAAATACATTAAGTTATCACTTTAAGTATGCATGCTCCCAACTTGAAACTTGTCATGTTGGGAACTACCTTGGGCTCCACTTATGGTATGTTTCCCCACCTTTTAGGAACTTAGGATATAAATATATCCCACACTTATACTTTAGGAAATACTAATCTAATATTCCCTTGGGATGAATCCCCCATTGGCTTAGCCCCTCTTCCTAGACTCTTAGCCCCCTTTCCCTTCTAGTGGAGTCTTAGCCCCCCATACTCTTTTTTTCCAGTTGGTCTCCAAAAATGATGTATTTATTAATATTCTGAGTGTGATTACATATTAAAATTATAGGCACACTAGCATTTTAGCATCTAGGCTCTCTAACTTATAACCACACAAGAACTCTAGCCTCAAAACATATATATAAAGGCACTCTGGCCCAAAATATCCTGGATTACTAGCCTATATGTACATTTACAATTGGGGTTCGACTTTGGGGTATTTCATTCCCCTTCCCCTTATTTATTCCCTGTCCTTAGTGCATTATATATACACATTGGCACATACCTCCCCCTGCCTCAACAGGTTCTGCTCGACCTCCCGGTCTAGGATTGTTCTTAGTCTCCCTTCAAGTCTGATTGACTCTTTGATTTCCCGCAGAAATATCCAACACACACAAGTGTTTCCACAGGTTCTTGTTAGGATTTACGCCTGTGCGAACAAGCACTAGACGCCAACTCTTACCTACACAACCAACTAATATGACCACAACCTTCGCCTAAAAGGGTATTTTGGGCTTCGTGACTTCGTGATCCCTGATGTGAGTTCCTTTGAATCGTTAATACCTGAACCCATAAAATGTCTAAAGGGAAATTGATTCGTCTTTGACTTTATTTGACATGAATTCCAATTGAAATCTGGGCCCACTGTTTCGGCCCCTCAGGATTTCGTGTATCGAAAAAATTCAATAAAACAAGCCCTTCGCCCGATAGCCGAAATCACGATGATTTCTCGCCACAAATTGACTATTCTGAGCTTCCCGTGGTCTGACGATTTTGATTCGATCAAGACTTCGCGAATCGAGAGTTCACAACTCTCGACTCCAAGTCGCAACTTCTTCCACGTCCCGAATTCTGAAAGGCGAAATACGAGTGTGGGATCAACGAATCTCGTTGATCCGGATCCAATGACCACTACTCCTCCTGAGCTTATTAACGCCAAATGATCCTCAACCTTAAACCTTCCACTTATCTATTAGATCCAATGGTCCCCAAAAAATTGACACTTCCTCCTCGAAGCAATTCCACCATCCGATCAAACTTCTGAAAGAATCCTCCACCAAACACTTCAGCATCAACCTTTCTGAGCTTTCTTCCTATTGAGTGACTTCGACACTCGTCCCTTTTTGAACTCTTCGAAGGTTATATCCCTTCTAAGATTCAACTCTCACGGTAACTCCTGGACTTTAAGGAATCCCTGTGCATACACCTTGCAACATTCACAATAACCTCTGGTTATTTAAAATCCCCAACTCTGTGCACTTCCTGCAACGATAGTTCTTCAACCTTTCTCCTCGGTTGGAAAATTCTAATACTTCCACTCACCTGCACACCCCTTGCACAGATCTATGCCTTATCTGCACTTCTGCTGATATGAGACCAACGATATCTCTCCTGAACTTTTCTGAGATGAAACTCAGAACCTCGTCAACACACTCTTTGTGGACGTTCACTGCACTCCTTGCAGGAAATCTCAGGACAAGAAACAATTGAAACTCATACTTCTCCTCTCACAGACTTCATACATTCAACATGAAATCAAGAGAATACACACACATAACATTGAAACAAAATGCATAACATAGAGTATAAGAAAACTGTAACATACCATTCAAAATATAGATACAACAACCATGACACACCATGAAATGGAATCAAAGCATTCTTATATTAATTCCAGTGCTCCTATACATGGGTTCAATAGAAAAAATCTATCTTCTTATACAATCCTAAAATATTCATGCTTCTGTGCTCTCTTTCTCTACCGCTTACAGAATGATACAATGATACAAGAGAGGGTGTCTTTTACGAGTTTTTCCTCTTACAACTCTAAGCTATCTAATCAAATTAAAAACTACCTACTTTGCATTCATTACAATTAAATGCCTCCATATCCGACAGATGAGAGAAACACTCAAGATCTGTTTTACAATCTCCAAAACATAAATGAAAATACGTTGTCCTAAATATTACATTAATGCTCCTTCATTCAAATTCAAAACATTTTCAAAATGTGCGCTGGTTCATTTCCAACTATCCTCCTCTTTTTCACTTGCTTTGCTGGCTTGCTTACGATGCTCCTGCATCATACTCCTCTGGCTGAAAAATTCATGAACTCCTTCTCATGAGCTCCTGCACTATCTGTCCATGTCTTTGGATATTTGCTTTTCTTTCCCAACTGACATCCTCAATCAATTGTCCTTTCCATTTGAACAAATATTCAAAGTACGTCTTCCTGCGGGTCTTCTTTCCAACTCTCTGGTCAATTATCTTTTCMATCTGTGGATTTTCAGCTACAGGCATCTGTTTGACCSAATGAATTTCTTTCTGAACCTCCTCTATTCCTGCTTCATCAKCTTTGTAAGGGTACAAATCTGCTATGTTGAATATCRGTGATATTCCYACCCCATCTGACAATTCAATTTCATARGCATTGGCCTCAAAMTTTCTTATGATCTTACATGGCCCTATMTTCTTCATCTTCAACTTATTATATGTTCCCCTTGGGAGCCTTTCTTTTCTAAGATGCACCAGAAAAAAAAATCACCTTCTTCAAACTGAAGTTCTCTCCTRTGCTGATCTTCTCTGYGCTTATATTCCTGGCTAGAGTTCTGCAATCGCTYCCTGATTTTACTGTGGAGCTCCTACATTTCTGCTGCAAAATCTTCTGCACTAGCACTCCTAAACTTGCTCTTCTCTAAGTCTCTCAACTCAGATACTCCTCTCGACTGCATTCCATACATTATCTGGAATGGGATTTGTCTTGTGCTCCTATTAGGTGAATCATTATATGAATATTCCGCTTGCGGCAGAATCTGATCCCACTGACTGTGATGTTCAGTTACTAAACTCCTCAATAAATCTCCCAAACTTTGGTTCACTACCTCGGTCTGTCCATCCGTCTAAGGGTGATATGATAAGCTAAAAGATAAATTAGTCCCCAGCTTCTTCCATAACGTTCTCCAGAAATGACCAACAAATTTTGTATCCCTGTCTGATACAATACTCCTGGGTAAGCCGTGAAGTCTAACAACTTCTTTGAAAAACATATTTGCAATGTGTGTTGCATCACTTGTTTTCTAACATGGAATAAAATGTGCCATTTTAGAAAATCTATCGACTACCACAAATGTGGAATCAAAACCCCTCTGTGTCCTTGGTAGTCCTAACACAAAATCCATGCTTACCGCATCCCACAGCCTCTCTGGTACTGGAAATGGTTGATACAATCCTGTATTCTATCTTTTCCCTTTCACATGCTGGCAAATTTTGCACCTGTTCACGAATTTCTTGACATCGGTTCTCATCCATGGCCAATAGTATTAACCATTTAGTTGCACAAAAGTCTTATCATGGCCGAAATGTCCAGCCAATCCCCCAATATGTTTATCCTTCAAGAGGTTTTCTCTCATAGAGCATTTTGGTATACACAACTGATTTCCCCTGAATAACATACCATCCTGAATCATATATTCAGTCCATTGGCTTCTATCTCTGAGAAATGGATTCTCACATGCTTCATAAGATTCTTTAAAATCTGAATCATCCTTGTACACATCCTTAAGGTTATCAAAACCTAAGGTCTTCACTCTGAACTCCTGCAGAATCAAACATTTCCTACTTAATGCATCAACAACCTTGTTAGCAATTCCATAAATATGATTTAAAACAAAAGTAAAATTCTACATGTATTCAACCCATTTTGCATGCTTCTGGTTCAGTTTCTCCTGTCGAGTTATGAATTGTAAAGCATGGTYATCGCTATACAAGACAMACTCTTTTGGAACCAAGTAATGCCTCCATTTCCTCAACGCTTGTATGATTGCATAAAATTATTTATCATATGTGGAATATTTCAGCTTTGCATCATTCAGCTTCTCACTGAAGTATGCAATCATACTATTGTCTTGACTTAAGAATGCTCCAATCACACATCCACTCATGTCACATCTGACTTGGAATGTCTTACTGAAATTTGGTAGGACTAAAACTGGCTATCCAGTTATCTTATCTTTCAGCAACTTGAAACTTTTCTCCACTTCCTCTGTCCAATGAAAATATTTATGTCTTTTCTTGACTGTGTCCATCATTGGTGCACATATCCCACTAAAATTCCTGATAAAATTTCGGTAAAAAATAGCCAATCCATGGAAGCTTCGAACTTCAAAGATACTCTTTGGCGATGGCCAGTCTTTGATTGCTTTTACCTTCTCCGGATCCATCTTCAATTCATTTGAAGAGATTACAAACCCCAAATAAATGAGTTCTTTCTGCATGAAAGATGACTTCTTTAAATTTATCAACAATTTCTCCTGCTGCAACTTATTCATCACTGCGGTTAAATGATTCAAATGCTCCTCTTCAGTCTTACTGAATATTAGTATATCATCAAGATACATGATTACAAATTTCCCAATGAAATCTTTCAAGACTTCATTCATCAACCTCATAAAAGTACTGGGTGCATTCGTCAAACCAAACAACATGACAAGCCATTCATACAGTCCTTCATTCGTCTTGAATGTTTTCTTCCATTCATCACCTCCCCTCATTCTAATCTGATGATATCCACTTTTCAAATCAATTTTTGAAATTTTTTTTGCTCCACTCAAGCAATCCATCAAGTCATCCATCCTCGGTAAAGGAAATCTATACCTGATGGTGATTTTATTTATAGATCTTGAGTCATTACACATTCTCCAGCCACCATCCTTCTTTGGACTTAGCATTGTTGGAACAACACATGGACTCAAGCTCTCTCTAACCAACCCTTTGTCCATCAAATCCTGGACTTGCTTCTTAACCTCCTCATTCTCCCACGGCGTCAGTCTGTATGCTTCTTTGTTTGGTAAACTCACTCCTAGTATTAGGTCAATGTGATGGCTTATACTCCTGATGGGTAGCAACGAACAAGGTAAATCGTCCACCACGATATTAGTGAAATTCTCCAGCAGTTCCTAAATTTCCTTCGATAGATCATCTATCCTGGTACTTGTCAGAATGACTCTGGGTTTTCTCACTACAACAAACTGGATGTCTTCTTCTTTCTTTACTTCATCAAGAAGCTCCTTCCCACTCATGAGAAGTATAGTATTGATGGCTTCTGCCTTCACCTTTTTATCTTTAATTGGCAGAAACATATGCGTTCTACCATTCTTCTCCAAGGTGTATGTGTTCTTTCTCCCATCATGAACAACATTTCTGTCATATTTCCATGGTCTCCCCAAAAAAATATGACAAACATCCTTGGGAATAACATCACATAAAATTTCATCCCTGTAACCCCCTATCTTAAATTCGACTAGACATTGTTTAGTGACAGTTACCTGATGTCCTTTTTGCAACCACGAGACTTTGTATGGACTCAGATGTGCAACCATCTCCAATTCCATATTTTCCACCATTTCCATAGAGACTAGATTATCTGTGCTTCCACTGTCTACTATCACCTTGCATACTCTATCCTTGGTCTTGCAAGTAGTTCTAAATAAACT
>SNQJ01S0001001.1:171004-250386 GCA_010110895.2 Picea sitchensis | reverse complement strand
GTTAATGGATAAATTACTAATTGGACAAGTGGTTAGAAGTTGGTTAACCCTAAAATAAAGAAAGTGGGTTAAGATGGTTAAAAGGTAACCCCTTGAGGAAGCTACATGAAAGTATAAATAAGAGGCAAGACTCTCTCATTTTACATCACACTTGAGAATATTGAATATCTACAGGTGACTAAGGTAACCAAAGGATATCTAAGATGAATTTCAGAGAGAAGGTGAAGTAAAGAAGGCCAGAATTTAAGGGAGGATAAATTCTTTTGATGATGCTTTCTAAGGTATGTTATTAACAGGTCATCTCACCATTTTCGCAATAATTTTTTTTATAGAATGATTCAGACTGTGAAATTGATATTCCATTGAGAAAACATATCCAAGTAGTTGTGTTACAAATTTCATATTGTGGTTCGTTGTAGTTTTGGAGTTACACTCCGTGGAAAATAAGGTTTGTGGTAGTCCTGAAACTAGTCTAAAACATGTGTTTCGGGTAAAAATGTCATAAATTATTCATAACAAATACAAATTAAGTAAGACCAAATCTGTTGGTTAGAGTACATCCTGTCATATTCTGTGTAAAATTTTCAGATCCATACAAAAAATATTACACGTGGGGAATGCTCTACAAGTTCGCTCTCTAGAATAAGCCATAATTCAACAAGGTATGCCATTTTTTCTATAACTCCTTTTCTGAGAGGTTCCAAGTAGTGACACTTGGAGGAATTGCATAAAACACATTGAAGAAAATTGTGTACTATTTTTATATCTTTATTCATTACAAGTACATAGTTATGATTATTTCAAGTTAGGTTTTTTGACTAATCCAAAACTAGTCATCTGAGACTAAAGTAAAGTTTGATGAAAATGATAGTCTCTTGTTGTTAAAGTTAAGGAAGGTTTGTAGGTATGTGATAATATACACTAGGTCTATTACAGAGTTAAAAATGAGATTTGGATGATGAAATTGATGAGGGATTTTGGTTGAGGTACATGTCGGGTACATGGTTGAGACAAATAGTTGACGAGTTGGAACATACATGAGGTGTATAGTTGATGATGTTGGTACATCTTGATGAGTAGTTGATACATGATTGGTACATACTTGGTACATGTCTGGAGGAACTTGTTAGTAGTATTGTTGAAACATGGTTTATGGATGATGTAGCATACTTGTATTGGTATATTATTAGAAACACATATTGATCTTGGTGATGATTATGAGTTGTTGTGTTATGCTTGGTTGATGCACATATTTGAGAGTTGTCTTGGTGATTGATCTTGGTGAGTAGATCTGATTTGGTTGATAAGATTGATGAGACAAGTTTTTGTGATAGGTTTTTTGGACATGTTGTTGTGACATGTTATTTGTACAGGTTTGGTGCATGGTTGATGCACTTGTTCATGGTACAAGTAGAGGTACAGGTTGGTGCATGGTCGATGCACTTGTTTATGGTACATGTTGATTACATGTTGTTTGGTACAGGTTGGTGCATGGATGATGCACTTGTTTACGGTACAGGGTGATTACATATTGAGGTTCAGGCTGATGCATGGTTAATGCATGCTTCAGGTTATTGGTGCAGGTTGTTTGGTGCAGGTTGATTGGTACGGGTTTACATCAGTATATCTCACAGTGATAGTGTGACAGTGGTTCCATTATTCTACTTATACGTCAGGGAGTTTGGATAGGAAATGACAAGTGGTTGTAGACACCTTCTGGTTATAGCTGAAGAACATAAGGGGTCGTATCCTCCTTCTAGTTGTAGCCAGAGAATTGGGAAGTTGGAGCTTCCCTCAGGTTGTAGCCTGAGAAATTAGTGGGTTGGAGCCTCCTTCCAGTTGCAACTGGAAAACAAAGGAAGTTGGTGCTTCCAATGAATGTAATTATTAAAGACATATAAAAAAAATCATTCAGTGGTTTTCTCCCGCTTTAGGTTTCCACATAAAAACACCAGTGTACTGTGTATGTGTATGATTGCTCATTTGTTCATTGCTTATTTACTCTGCAACTATTGGATGAATGATACATTGATATAACACTTGCATATTGTGGTTAAAAAGGATTGAATTTCTCTATTACTAATTCACCTCCCCTCTCAGTAATCCAACATATTTTGTACAAATTTCATCCCTTGATTCGTTTTACTTTGAAATTTATTCTCTAAGGAAATTAGGATTTTTGGCTGGTCTAAATTTCAGTCTAAAAAAGGTGTTCTTGGGAAAATTGTTATATCTGAAGCTACAGACCTCCAAATTGAGTTATAACTATTCCATTGTTTAGGGTATGGACCGAAGTTTTACTAGTGCAAATTTCAAGGTATTAAATGAAGACAGTGAAACATGACATGCCGTACAAGTTCGCTCTCCTGAAAGGGAAAAAATCAGGACATCTTGGGAAAGTTATCATAGAATTCTCTTGGAGAATCCAATATTAGTGTAACATGTGGGGTTGGAAATAAGACACATCAGGATACCTTATGCCAAAAATTTAGACTCAGATGGGATGAAATTGTAGATCTACAACATAAGAAAGGTCATCTAGTAGAACAATCTCCAAATCAGGGTATTAAAAGGTGTGTTTTTTTTTTTTTGCAATTTGCATATCTTTTGACTAGAAGATCCAATTGGGGTGATTGAAAAAGTGAAATAAATTGGTATAAAAGAAGTATCACATAAATTTTTGAGAATCTTAGAGTTTTTTAGGTACATACATATTCCGACGTCTCTAAACGTAGGAGTCGTCGTTACTTGTCAATGCTACAACCCGAGGACAATGTGATTCTTCCACGTACCTAGAGGATATCGGAAGGTCCCTTTTGAATTGTTGCGCATTAGAAATCACTACTATGGATTTGAGCTCCCACGTACCTGGCGTATATCATGATACCCCCTAGAATATTAAGACCAATTGAGTAAACCATTTGGTTGTCTTGTTTCTATAATACACTAAGAACAACACTCAGGGAGATCACTCTCTAGTATCTGGGTACTCGGATAGTACAACTAAGGGCATGGTTAAGCCTCCTATGTTAGTTACCTGAGATATTGCATTGAGTACTATTTTTGGACCTCTCATGTATATTAGAGAGATATAGCACCTGACACTCCCTTGTCTGTGAGGACCTCTTTCTAAGCCAATTAGGAAGTCCTACCTTGCAATGATACTTGGCCAACATGCCACAAAAAAAGGGAACTTCTACACCAAATAATCCCTCATAAAATCCTACTCTGACTCTTGATGAAGGTGAAAAAATGTGCAGGGACATAGATAATTTACAAAAGAAGGCAGTAACAAAAGATGAACTACAAAATATGATTGATTCAACTGAAGCTAAGTTGGAAGAGATGATGGATACTAATATGGATGGATTACAAGGGGATATCATGGAAGGGTTAAATTTTTTTCTAATATAGAGGCCAACTGAAAGTGACAATGTATTCCATGAAATTCATGATGAGGACACAAGGGAGATGACTCAAGACTGGAGAAACTCTAGATTTGGGTTGAAGACCAACCACTTTCCTAAGATCGATATGAGGAAGTTTGATGGCAAGTATCTGATCACATGGATACTCCATATGGAGCAATTATTTGATCTACATGATGTGCCACATGCACAAAAGGTATGAATTGCGTCCTTATATTTAGAACCTAATCAATTTGTGTGATATCGATGGATTTTTTCTCACAAATCACTTATCACTTGGACAATTTTCACGGAAGAAATGATAGCACACTATAAGGATACAAGGAGCAATTCCTTCTTTATCCAATTGATAAATCTCAAGCAAAAGGGTTCAATTGAGGAGCACATTGAGAGCTTCCAAATATTGAATATAAAGGTAACAAATATTCCAGATGAGCATTTGATTGATGTATTCATAGGAACTTTAAAGGATAAAATTCAACATCAGGTTCACCTTTGGGAACCCAAATCATTAGAGAATGCATTTAGGGTGACGAGAAATGTTGAAAGTAAAAATTTGCCTATGGCTACTAGAAGGACCAACCCTAACATCTATTGAGAGAATACTGTTCCTTCTTTTAAACCACCTCAAACTACAAGGTTGACACCTCAACAATTGGAGAAAATAAAATCAAAAGGCTTATGCTTTAATTGGATATCAAGTACAACAAGGGACATAGTGTGGTGAGAAAACATTATTATACATAGATTGTGAAGAGGAAGAAGAAGAAGAAGAAGAATAACCATCTCAAGTTGAAGATGTAGAAGAGATTTATTTTGAATAGATGACTCCCACCATATCATGTCATCATTGGATGGAATTAGCACTCCTCAAACCCTCAATATCAAAGGATATATCAAAAATAAAAAGGTTATAGTGCTAATTGATTATGGTAGTACTCATAATTACATTCACTGTAAATTAGCCAAAACTCTCAATTGCTTTATATATCCAGCGCCAAAGTTTCTAGTAATGATTGCAAATGGAGGAACTATAAATTTCTCAAGAAAATTCCATAAGATCAATCTTAATACCGGGGAATATGTAATGAATAGTCCAATGATTTCTATACCCATGGGTGATGTTGATGTCGTACTAGGGGTCTAACGGTTACAATCATTGGGAACAATGCCTTTTAATTTTCAAGAAATTTTCATGAAATTTTCATTGGAAGGAAAGGAATTTGAGTTAAGGGGTATCACAAGGAAACCTAATAACGTGTTAATCTCTAATGGCATGAAAACATTATTGAAAAAGGGGCATCAAGGTGTAATTGTACAACTGTGCTCATTAGATGTTAAAACATCTAAGCCATCTATTCCCCTAGATCTCCAAGGGATAATTGATAAACCTTCCAAAGTATTTGAATATATTCCCATAGGTCTTCCACCCACTCATGATCATTATCATGCTATTCACTTAATTCCTGAGAGTGTTCCTCCTAACATTAGGCTTTACAAATACCCTTATGCCCAGAAGAGTGAAATTGAGCATATGGTTGAATAAATGTTAGAGGCTGACAATGGACATTATTATACCTAGACAAAGTTCTTACTATACACTAGTGGTAACAAGAAAGAGGGCTCATGGCGCTTGTGTCCAGATTATAGAGATCTCAAAAAGATCACCATTAAAGTTAAGTTTCCCATTCCTGTCATTGATGAATTTTTAGATGAACGACTTGGAGAAATCAACTTCACAAAGTTGGATCTCTGTTCAAGGTATCATAAAATTAGAATGAAGGAAGAATATATCCCAAAAACAACATTCAAAACTCATGAAGGCCATTATGAATTTTTGGTCATGCCTTTTGGCCTTACAAATGCACCTTCCACATTCCAAGGGTTGATGAATTCCATTTTCAATCCCTTCCTTCAAAAATTTGTGTTAGTATTTTTTGATGATATACTAATCTATAACAAGTATTGGGAAGATCATTTTCAACATGTTGACATGGTTTTACAACTACTAAAGGAGCAACATATATATCCCAAACCGTCCAAATGTTTCTTTGGAGTGAAGGAGGTAGAGTATTTGGGTCATATTGTATCTCATGAAGGTGTCAAGGTAGACCCTAACAAGATTAAATCCATGATGGACTGGCTGATTCCCAAAACATTGAAGAATCTTAGAGGATTTTTGGGTTTGACAGGTAACTACCACAAGTTTGTTCAGAACTATGGAAAAATAACAACACCTTTAACTGCGTTAACTAAGAAGGATGCATTTAAATGGAATATAGAGGAAACTCAAGCTTTTGAACAACTTAAAGAAGCAATGTGCAAAGTTCTTGTCTTAACCACACCAAACTTCAAAAAAACCTTTATTGTGGAATGTGATGCCTCGGGAAATGGCATTGGTGTTGTTCTGATGCAAGAAGGAAGACACCTTTCTTTTGAAATTCGACCAATCAAGGGAAAGTGTTGTTGGGTATTTCTACCCTATGGACTAATAAGCTAGGGCTCTAAACTTATACGCAGAAAATGACCCTTAAGACTTAACTTTTGACCTTCTACCCGAATCTGAAACCTCTTTCTTCACATGCATACAAGAGGAGAATAAACCAACCTTTTTCCGGATGGGTGAAGTAGATCCTCCAGTTGAATTTCTTGTCCTTTTTCCACCATTTCTTTGCTCTCCTTCCACAAAGAAGCTTCCACCGCAATCAAATATTACTATACATGCATACTTGTCTTGATCTATTATAGGGTTAGAGATAAAAACATAAATCAAATATCACATATGAGATTCATGTATCTTGGAGACGGGAAGAGTATCTTTTTCATTAGCTTCAATACAGATCAACTTACAATGATTTAAATTCGGTGCAGTTCCCACGGTCGATCCTAGGCTCTTCCTCTTCTTTTGTCCTCAAGCTGTTGCTTCTGGAGGTTTTACTCCTAAAGCTTGAGGCAAAGCTAAAGGGTTGGGACAAAGCAGCAATTTAGGGAGTTGCTTACATATTTTTTTCTCCCATGACTAGTACCCCTACCCTCCTTTTAGGTTAGGAAGAGCTAGGGTTTTAGTGAACCTCATTGTAGGCGGAGAGTTCAGGATGCTTGACAAAAACCAGAGTCTGGAAACTTCCGATTTTTACTGTTAAGATTTTCCTTGGTACATTTTAGGCTAACTTACATGAGGATACCGTCTGATAAGAAAGGACAACAGCGGATGCAGCCTTGATAGAAAGTTAGAGCGGGTTTATGTTTTGAGTGGTTTTGAGGGCGCCCAGTAAGAAGTTAGGGCGCGGGTTGCTTGTTTTGAGTGGTTTTTGAGGAGTTACTCAGCATGGCTTTGGCTAGGAAGAGGCATGAGTTGGCCTGATGCCAGGTAAACCTGTATGGTGCATTTTAGGGTTATAACAGAAAGGACTTACACAAACCCATTTATGAGAAGGAAATGATGGCAATACTACATGCATTGAAGAAATGGCGCCCTTACCTAATAGGTAGGAATTTCAAGGTCAAAACATATCATGACAGTCTTAAATACTTCTTGGAACAAGGGCTATCTTCAAAAGAACAACAAAAATGGGTGACCAAGATGTTGGGTTATGACTTTGAAATCATCTACAAAAAAGGAAAGAAAAATGTTTTGGAAGATGCACTCTCAAGAAAGGATGAACATGTTGAGGCATTTCTCTATGCTATCTCTATCATCCAACCTGATTGGATAATAGAAGAAATATATGAATGGAAGAATGATGAAGAAGTGTGGACTCTCATTCAAAGGTTGCAGAAGGATTCTAGTGCATCCGACAAATTTACATGGAAAAATGATTCATTATGGTGCAAATATCACTTATATTTATGTAATAACTCCCAACTCAAACAAAAGATACTTTTGGAATTGCACACCTCTTTGGTAGGAGGGTACTCATGATTTTTGAAAACCTATCATAGGGTCAAGAGGGAAATTTTTTGGGATTGCCTTAAAACTGATTTTCAAAGGTTTGTGGCAGAAATTTTGGTTTTACAACAAAATAAGGTGGAAAAAATTAAGAACCGAGTTATTTTACAACCATTATCCATTCCAAGTTAGCAATGGGAGGAGGTTTCCATGGATTTCATCACAAGGTTACCAAAGTCTAAAGGAAAGAGTATCATCATGGTGATTGTTGATAGACTTACCAAGTATGCACACTTTTGTGCACTCTCTCATCCTTTCAAAGTCAGTACTGTTGCTACCACATTAATCATGGAGATAGTTCAAAAGCTACATGGAAGCCCAACGATTATTGTAAGTGATAGAGATCCCATCTTCATTAGACATTTTTGGAACGATTTTTTTTTTTTTTTGGTACTCAATTGGCTCATATCTCATCTTATCATCCTCAATCTCATGGAAAAATTGGGATAGTGAACAAATGTCTGGAAGGATACCTTTGTTTATTTTTCTATGATAACCAAGCACCATGGTTCAAGTGGTTACCCTTGGCATAATGGTGGTATAACACTTCCTTTCATACTACAACAAAAATGACACCATTTATGTCGCTTTATGGATATCACCCACCATCCATCACTTCTTCTCTAAAAGAAAAATATAACCTCACTAATGGAATATGACATCGAGCATCAACAACAAGTTCTCCAACTCTTAAAGGATAACCTGACCATGGCACAAAATTGCATGAAACAACAAGTAGATCAACATCGTAGTGAAATAAGTTTTGAAGTAGGGGATTGGGTATTTTAAAGACTACAATGATACAAACATATGTCCCTCAAGAAAGATAAGAAGGATAATAAATTATCACCAAAGTACTATGGACCTTATAAGGTGTTGAAAAATATTGGTACTATTTCATACAAATTGGAGCTGCCTACATCTTTGCGAGTACACCCAATTTTCCATGTTTCAGTCTTAAAGAAGGTTATAGGTGACAAGATCCCAATTAAAACTATATTGAAAGAACTTGACGAGGAAGGAAAAATCATATTGGAGACTGAAGATATCATTGACACAAGAATTCACTAGCTACAGAATAGATCAATTTCATAGTATCTCATTACGTGGAAAAACACCTGTTGAATATTCCATGTAGGAAGATGAGTCTTTTATACAGAAGCATGTAGAAATACTCAAGCATTGAGGACAACAATTGTCTCAAGGGTAGGGGCAAGCTAAGCCCTAAATTGTGGCACATTACCCCTTAATTGGGGCATATTACATTAGTATTGTTATTTTATTTATGTTGGCTTGGGCCCATTAGTTGTAATTGCACATCCTAGTCTCCTATATATACCAAGGAGACGTTTTCATTTGGAATCATCTTGTATTGGTGAATTCATGTAATGTATAAGGAGGTTTCCCCCTCGAAGAGGCTTAGTATCTAAATTTCTCTCTTTGTCAAGGCATTAAGTACTTATTCTGAGGTTTTTTTATGCTATTTTGATATTTGGTTCTTAATAATTGAACATGTTGATTCATAGTTATTTTATTGAATTCATAATGCTATTTATTTACCTATTAAAATTCATGACATGGTTATAGCTTTGATATCTAATATGATTATTATTTTATCACATTGGCAAGCCTCTCAACTGCTTAGTATGTAATTCATGGCATCCCCACTAATGTAATAGATAACGGAAATAAAAAATATAATTAATACTTATATGTAAAACTCTCAATAATCTACCAATATTGTATAGGTTTGGTCAAGTTCATCATAACGATAATGCATAGTAGTTATTTGTTTCACATAGAACTATTTACTAATTATGTTTGGGATTAAAAACTCTATTAAGCTTGGTGAAAATTTCTAATTTTTATGTTGTTGATGAAGTTTAGATATGAACTTTCACAAAATAAACCTTTTCAACATCACAAAGCCTAAAATTAGGATTACAACAATGACAATTGTGATTATGTTCATTAAATTTATAGCATTATCAAATCTTCACTAGTTTGTTCTCCAAAATGATCATTTCTCTTTTCTTGATTCCATGTTCTTGATAAGCTTTGTGCCGTAAATATTCTAGGATTTACCCGAGGTACCATCCTCGAAATGAGGGGAAGTACTTGGGGGTTTTCTTTGGGTATTGTAACCTGCAAAATAAAAAAATGATTGTTATGTGAATGTGTCAGAGGGTAATTTTGAAAGAAAATAAAACAATTTGTAACTCTAAAACAAATAAACAACCAACCTCAAATTACATGGTTGTGTGTGTGTGTGTGTGTGAGAGAGAGAGAGAGAGAGAGAGAGAGAGAGAGAGAGAGAGAGAGAGAGAGAATGTGATATAGAGAAATAGTGTCAAGACAATGATGGATTGAATGAAAGGGACACATCACCATTTGTAGGCACACATGGAGTGAAATCATGGTACATCTTTTGGGAGGGGGGATAGTGGGTGAGAGAGAGAGGGAGAGTGGGGGATCAGGGAATGTGTTAGAGGGGGACTTATCTACCCTTGGGACCTTACCTCTGATTGACCTCCATCCCCCTCTATGCATATGAACCTACCTCCACTTTGGCCCTAGACACATCTAACCCTATGCCCCCACCTATACCTAACCCTTAAACCAATCCACACCCTATCCCTAAGTTACTTATGGCCATGACTCTTCCTAGGGTCTCCACAACCTCTACACCTTCAAACTAGTGCTCTAACCACTACCTTATGCCTCAAATAAATTTCAATTATAAGCCCCCAAGTTCTAGTTGTTCACCATGGGGACTGCATAATCTTAACTGGGACAAATATTGAGAGACCATCCATGACCACAACCTTGATCATGGCTGCAATTAGACGTGTTATATGAAGAAGACAAAGATGTTGAGATGGATGTAGATGACATTGTTCTCAATTTTTATATCAACGATGAAATTATCGAAAATGACACCAATGATGATGTTGCTATGGCCAATCCTTTCAACATTTATTATGAACTAGATGATACAAATGTGGAGTTGGACGAAGAAGGAGATCAATGATATTGAATTATTGAAATGTAGGTTGAGGTATGTGATTATAAATTTTCTATGATTAATTCTCTTTAAAGTATTTTCTTATATGGTTTAAATATGTTTTCTTAAGTTTTATGCCATTTTCTATGTATCATTGGTTGGTTAGAAGTAATTGTCTTTGATTTCTCTCATAACCCACCTACCTATAACCTCATAATCCATATTGTGCAAGTGTTGATTGATTTTAACTACCAGTCAATATTGATAATCTGCCACAACTTTTTAACCCTCCACCCAATAATCTTGGTAAACTTCTAATCCTCCACACTCATATTCCACCATAGGAACCATGTTCATCCTCCAAAACAACTACCTAGGTCCTAAATTGAATCTTTTTCCTGCAAGTGTCATATGGTATCCATTAAAAGGTTTAACATAGAAAGTATTTTTGGGGGCTTTGGACGTGGTTTAGGGTCAAGGGTTAAGAGTTAGGGATTGAAAGATTAGGGGGATGAGGGAATTATATATAAATATATAACAAATATTTTGTACAAATATAAATATAAATTATATTACAAAAAAATAACTAAAAAAAAATAAAAAATAAAAAATTCAAACATAAAAAACACTATGGCACCAAACCCTAATCCGGATTTATGAGAAGAATAAAATGAAACCATAGATTTAATAATATTAACACAAAGACACAGTGAAAAATAACAGAGATACAATAAAACTTGACTTCTATTAAATAATAAATATGTTGAAAATTGTAAAAAGCAGACTAAAACAAGCTCGTTAGAATGGTGACAACTTATATATGAGAAGAGATGTGACGACTACGCTCATTCAAAATAAGATGAGTACAATGAGGATCTGAAGGCCTTTTTATAATAATCATGAATTCCAAAACCATATACATCCAAAAACCTAACCCTAGGAGATGAAGCGCCAAAAGTCATGTGGGCCATGTTGGGGTAAGTTAGTACATCAACTTCTTGGGGTCATAACTTTTGCATACGATCTTTGTTTAGGGCGCACAATAGCTTATTGGAAAGGTATCGAGGAGGATATTCATTTTGGGGGATCAATCAAAGCCTTTGGCTATCATTGAGGTGCCCAATCGTGAAAAACGATGTTTAGGCCCTCAAAATGGCCCTAGAATTTTGGGACATGTTGTAGTGGACAACAACCTCCCAAATTCCGTGTTATAAATAAATTTTGGACCCTTCTTTTTCAATTTTGAAGAGAATTTTTTTTTAATTTGTTTACAGTTTTGACAATTTTTGGCCATACTCCCAAGTTATTTAAATTTTCATTTAGTCTTTAATGACATTTTCTTGCTGGGATGTTTTCCATTTCATAAAGGTTTTGATTAAATATTTTGACTTCTAAATGTTTCTAATTCACCTATCCTTGATGATTTTTCTCATTTAAACATCTTGAATGAAATTCTATAGGAGCTATAATATTTGGCAAGCTACATTATTTGATTATATTGTTGGTTTTTATTAACATGTTTTGTTTGGGTAATAAACCTATGTTCCAACAATGTTTGATCATGATTTATGAAATCCTCCTTAGATTTCCATAACTGTGTATTTCCATGAAACCGACGATCCATAACAACTGTTTAATATTTTTTTGTGGGACGTTGGCCCTGATCTTGTCATCATAAGTTAAAATGAATTTAATTGAAAATTAAATAAGGGTCCTTTCAAACTGCATATGAACAATCCTCCTTTCCCAAAGTTCATTGATTCTTCTCCACATATAGTGTTGAGTTGTATCACCATATTCGTGAATTATTACCTCAGGTTAAATATTGTATACAATGCTTCTTCCTCAAAATAAGAGTTTTACTCAAGTATTGAAGCTCTGTTTTTGTTTACCTGTAAGTGAGATTCTGTTAGGATTCTATGAGGATTTTCTGAACTGTAGTGTGGTAAAATGTTAATATGGGAATGATTCCAGAGTTGAATGAAATGCCAAGTTTATTGAAGCTCATTAAGATTATTTTCCAACTTTTGAGAGGGTTGGTTGGTTAAAAATTTTGCGCATGTTCAATGGATTCAATGCACAGGTCACCAAATATTTCACACGAAGTTTCAATGGTGAACACGCTAAAATTTGGGATATGGAGTTACATATAGATGAATAATTAATATCAAGAGCAACTAAGTTTCCATTAAAAGGGGAATGTTGGTCTAAGACCAAAAGGGTGAAGGAGATTCCCTGGTCTGAAATCCTGGTTTCTCCCAAATGAAAATGTGATTTCAATGGTATGCCCATATCTTCAGTTAAGGAAAAATGGCATTTTCTCTTAGGGGTTATTAAGGTTTTAATCACTCGTGAGGGAAAATATAGTCTTTTCTTTATTTATCACTTTTATCTTTTAATGGTCTTCATGGATTATGAATTGAACATGTCAATTTTCTTTCTTAAATTCCTGTCTAAGATGGAACATTTTTATCATAGAAAGAGTCTCAGTTAAGAAATAAATGCCTTTCATTAAAATTTAGTGAAAATTCTAATTGAATTTAAGTTAGAACAAAATGACGATTCTTGGGAAAAGTTTGTAAAAATAAATCATTTTTCAGGAGAATTCTGAGGAAGATTTATAGTCTCACTTTTCTAAAGTTGAAACCTCAAATCCTATAGAAGAAACCGTCTTGGTTTACCCTCAAGTTTCCATTCTTCAACAAAACATTACAAGGGTTACTCACAGTCAAGCTGTAAAATTTATCCTTAGTCCAGAGTCATGCGTTTTCAGTGAAGCGCCTCGGGTTTCTTCTGAAGCTTCCAAGAAGACCATATTTTTCTCTCTTGTATCTGAGTGTGACCCACCTGTCCCCAAAAAGAATGATGATTCTAGTATTTTATTTGATTTTATGAATACGAGGCAAGGGAGGAAAATATCCAGAATGGTCAAAAATAATTTTAGAAAAACTTCTAAATCTAGTTCTCCTGTCCAAGTTGAGGATGAATAATTGCTTACAAATCAGGAAGTATCCTCCCCACAACACAATTCTCCATAGGAACTAATTGAAAAGGTCGTTGGAGAAAAAGAGAAGGATAAAACTAAAATCGATTCCAATTTGGAGGTTTCCTTCTGGAAGGACAAACACTATTCAGTGGTTCCAGTGATACAAGAAAACATAATTGATTTGGAATTAGAAAATCAACTTCTTAGGTCAGAAAATAAAGCTTTGATCGATATCCAGAGGAGACAGGTTCCGGGTTCTAAACAGGATAAAATGAAAGAAGTAGTTAAGATTAACTCACCAGAATTTAATATTTTCGCTAATTTGTAATTTAAGGTTGTACCTAGTAACACTCAGTGATACAAATTTCATAGTTATTGGTACGAGTTTAACGTTTTTTTAGTTTAGTTTTTATTTTCGTTAATTCTGGTTAATAAAAGAGTATCTACATAATTTAAAATTTTGTAGCAACTCTAATTTGTGTTTTATGTTTTATTAATTCCTTTCTTTTCGTTTTTTTTTTGTTTTATAGGTGTAAAAGGGATGACCTGGAAGAACATGGGAAATGGGAAAATTAGTTTCTAGGCATAATTTTAAAATTGAACAGTTAGTAGATTTTTATTTCATGTACTTAGTTAATTTAGTTTGGGGAATTAAACAATTTTTTTATCTTCCCATTCTAAATGGATAACTATTTATGGTTATGGAAGTTAATTTTCGTTTTTGAATTCCTTCAATATAAAACAGAGAAGGAAAGACAATTGTGAAGGGATTAGTTTTTGAAAAAGAAAATGAAACTTATGCACTATTGTACAAGTCTCTTTTTGGAAGCATTGTACTAAATCTTTTGTGACTTTGAATATTATTACAAACAATCGATATTCAACACTATTACTGGTATCTGAATGTTCATTTTTCAAATTAGAGTCTTATATGGAGTATGTGTTGATGGAATCAAAATTGATTTAGTTGATTACTGTTAACAAATTAGATCAAAATTTTAAAGATTCTGAATGACCCTCTCGCGTAGGTAAAGCTCCAGCTCTGATTTAGGGTTCGAGTTTATTTGCTATCATGCCAAGCCAGGGTGGAGGGGAGTTTCCGCCCCCTCCTTCCCCAACCACGTCCTTCAGGAAACTAGTTGCATCAAGCAGAAAGAAAGCGCCCCAGGCAGAAGCCCCAAGTTTTGTAAAGAGACTGGATGACGTTCCAGAGATTAACCTCCCCTCGGATGAACCAATGAAGGTAGCTAAATCAACAGATAACTGGATCCAAAGGAATTGGCGACCACTAATAACAAACAGTGTAACATGTTACGTGGTTGGAAGGGGATACTTTATTTTCGAATTCATCTCCCAGGAGGACCGTGATCTAATCTTCAGAAATGGGCCATACTTCATGGGCACACAGGGGCTCTATCTGAACCGGTGGACCCCAAACTTCGACCCAGCCTCAGAAGTGCCAAAAGAAGTCCCTGTCTGGGTCAGACTCCCAAACCTGCCAATTCACTACTGGAACTCCTCATCATTGCAAGGTATCGGGAACAGACTAGGGCACTACATTGACAGAGCCGACCCAAAAGACCAATATTCCTATGCAAGAATTTGTGTGGAAGCTGATTTGGAGGTAGGCTTGCCGGAAGCGGTAAAACTGAAGGTTGGAGATTGGCAACATCTACAAAAACTGGATTATGAGCAGCTCCCGTTCAAATGTAGAGGATGTCACGAATATGGACATTTTCAAAGAAACTGCCCAAAAACCCCAAACACAGAGAAAGAAGGAGAGGAAGGCTAGAAACAACCCCGGAAAGGGAGGTTGAAGTCGAAAGGCCCAAGAAGGGAAAAACCAGCTCCCACTCAAGACAACCCAGGAAACAGAGAGATGACAAACAACTTCATGGCGTTGGGAAATGGAGGTGAGATGGAGGACCCATGCAAAGATGTCCAAGAGGAAGAAGAAAGAGGAGTCCAAATCCCGGAAATTGGAGAAACCCAAAAAACAATAGAAGAAGTGGAGAAACCCAAATCCCCTCCAAGGAATGGGGCAACTCAAGGCACCGAGGAGGGGGAGATCTCGTCAAGGAACGTCTCAGAAGGAGCAAGCGAAGCCTGGGACACCCCAAAGAAACCGGGAAGAGGCAGGAAATCCAAAAAAGCAGAAAGAGATCAGGAAACCTACAAGGACATTTTAAAAGGAGCACAACCAACCATCAAGCAATTGATTGGAGTAAGGAAAACCATGAAGCTAGCCAAGTCCTCCCAAGGAGGTCATTCCCCCTCTCAAGGTAATCAATGAAGATAACTTCCTGTAACTGTAGGGGTCTAGGTAGAAAAAGGAAGGAAGAAGCTCTCGAGGACATAATCAGAGCATCGAAAACGAACATCCTACTTATCTAGGAAACCAAGATGAGTCAGCAGGACTCTATTAAAGTTTCAAAAAACGTATGGAGAAGTAGCCAAGGTTTAGCCGAAAACGCTAGAGGCGCGTCAGGAGGGCTCTGCACCCTGTGGAACACCTCCAAAATAGATCTGATCCGCTCAGACTCCTGCATGCATTGGATCTTTTTGCAACTGCTCCACAGGGAGTCAGGGCATACGGTAAGTATTTTTAACATCTATGTCGCACAACATATAGAAGAAAAAAAGAATTGTTGGAAAGCCCTCCTAGACTTCTTAACAGACAATGAGCCATAAAACATCATACTAGGAGGGGATTTAAATGTAACTCTGGTCCAAGAAGAAAAGCGAGGGGGATCTATTGTAAGGGACCCAACTAGAGAATGGGTGGAGGACCTAATCTCAGGATGGGACTTAATGGATATTAAGTTGCTCAGGGGACGCTACACTTGGACTAACAAAAGGGTAGGTCCAGGGCATATCCCTGCTCGTTTGGATAGATTCCTTGTCCAAATTTCTTTCCTGACCCTTGGGCTCATAGCCTCTTCAGATATCCTCCCTCATAGTACCTCTGACCACAAGCCAATTAGTCTAGAGCTAAGGAATTACCAAGGCCAGGGGCCCATCCCCTTCATATTTAACCCATCATGGACACATGACAAAGATTTTTTGCGCACAGTCTCCAGCGTATGGACAAGTAGGGTAAATGGCTCCGCGTTTTATGTATGGGAAGAAAACTTGTGTTGGCTTAAGGATGCGCTAAAATATTGGCCAAAAAGACAATCTGATCCAACCACCCTGCGCAAAAAAGCCCAAAGGTGTTTGGAGAGTCATCAACTCGAATTGGAAAATAGGGAGATCACATAGCAGGACCTACTTAAAGAGGACCAACTCCAAAGGCAATGGCACAAGGCCTGCAGAGAGGAAGAAGGCTATTGGAGGAAAAAGTCTCGCAGTCTCTGGCTGAAGGAAGGAGATAAAAATACTAGTTATTTTCATAAGCAAGCGGAAGCAAGGAAGCACTATAAGGCTGTGACAGAAATCCAGGTCCAAAACATCACAACCTCTGATCAAGAAGGTATTAGACAGGCATCTTTTGAAACATTTGGAACCCTCTACTCAGACACACAAAGGGAAAGCATTGACCCCCAAAGGTACCCCCTATACATTGTTCCGAATCTAATAAAAGACAACATCAATCCCAGGCTTGTGGAGGAAGTCACGCAGCAAGAAATAAAGGAGGTGTTAGACCAAATGCACCTGGATAAGGCCCCCAGACCGAATGGATTCACAGCCAGATTCTACCAGCAGTGCTGGGAAATAATCAAATTGGATCTAACCAAAATGATAAGAAAATCACAAGCGAGCAGCAAGATAGGAGGAAGCACAAATTCGGCCTTCCTGGCACTCATCCCAAAAGAGAAAGGAGCGCTCATCTTTAATCGATTTAGGCCGATCTCCCTCTGTAACACAAGCTATAAAATTCTCACCAAGGTTATTGCAAACATACTGAAAAAAGTTCTTCCTCTCATAGTACCAGAGAACCATGGAGGCTTCATCAAAGGTAGGCAAATAGCAGACAACATAATCCTGGTGCAAGAAGCTCTTAATTCAAGTCTCCGCAGAAAAGATAAAGGTATGATTATTAAGCTAGATCTTGCAAATGCTTTTGGCAGAGTTAACCATAATTTCTTATTTGAGGTAATGAGGAAGTTTGGATTCGACTAGTCTTTTGTGAATTGGATTAGAGCATGCATAGGGTCTCCATGGATAGCCCCCATGGTAAATGGAAGAGTAACAAATTTTTTCAAAGTGTCCAGAGGTTTAAGGCAAGGATGCCCTCTCTCGCCCCTCCTTTATGCAATCCAGGCCTCGGTTCTTAGCTATCAGCTGGAAAATTCCAGAATCCAAAGCAACCTCCAAGGGATAAAAATAGCACAAGGCGTGAAGGAAATCAACCATGTGCAATTTGAGTACGACACCCTGCTGCTGGGAGGGGCAAGTCCGTTAGTAGAAAAAAGGTTCAAAGAAGAGCTAGATGCATATGCTGTAGTCTCAGGAAGCGAGATAAGTCAAACAAAAAGTAATATTTATGGATGGAACATTACACCCAAAGAAATGCTGGGAATTTCCAGAGTATTGGGGATGGAAGGGCACACCAACTGGGAGGCCTTCACCTACCTAGGAATCCCTATCTTCAAGGCTACTCCAAGGGCCTCACAATGGAACCACTTAATAGATAATCTCCTCCTGGGGGGCGAATTGGCTAAATCTAGCAGGGAGGATAGTCTTAATCAAATCCGTCATGGCCAGTTTACCCATCTATCAGAACTCTTTGCTTCTATCCCCAAGCTCCACAATCCAAAAAATGGAGGCAATGCAGAGGAGGTTCCCGTGGGAAGGTGGGAAGCATACAGGCAGGAGACTTCACCTAATAAATTGGGACAAAATATCCAAGCCCCTCTTGGAAGGAGGTCTCAACTTCAAAAAAATCCAAGTGCAGAATCTGGCTTTAGGGGCAAAGATGCTATGGCACATTGCCAGTGGTGATCTTGCCTGGAGCAAGGAAGCTCTGTGGAAAAAATACTTCAGAGGTGCAAGGAAGAGATGCATAGAAAACCCCTGCAGAGAGGCTAAGGGGTCCCCAATCTTCACCCTCTGCAAAAAGGCCATGGCCTTGTTCACTCTTCACCTTACCTGGGTGCCGAGAAACGGGAAAAAAAATCAAAATCTGGCAGGACTCTATTCTAGGTGACCCACCTCTAGAACTGAGATAGGACCTGCAACGCCTAAAAGGATGGATGGACGGGAAAAATCTAAAGACGCTCTTTGACATCTCAGCATGTGGGAATGACAGATGCAAGTCGTGGCAAGGTTGGGAAGTGGGCAATCTGCCTTCGGACTTAGAAGATGACTGGTACGTCCTAAAGCTCAGTCTTCAGGGGAAATCCCCCCTCAAAAAAAAGGGGAAGGACGAGAGAGGATGGGGGAAGAACGCTCAACCCTACTCCACCTCATTGGGCTATAACACCTTCCTAAGCATCCCCTACATCCCACCCAACCCGACCCTTTGGAAATCCATTTGGAACTCTAAATCCATTCCCAAAATAGATTTGTTTCTCTGGACCCTCAGTCATAACAACATCTAAACAGGGGAGAACCTCCAAAAGAAAGGTTGGGAGGGCCCCTTCAGGTTCCCCCTGTGTCAACAAGCTGAAGAATCTTCAGATCACCTCCTTCTCAACTATATTTACTCAAAAGAAGTATGGAGGTTGGCAGTTGGGTTGCAAACTAATCTTCCCCTTCCCCTTCCCCAACACATTAAGACCCTCCTCCAAAATTGGAACACCCTTTATCCTTTCCAAATTCAGAAGCAAAGTTCTGCCTCAGGTCTTTGGCGAGAAATCCCAAGGTTTATCCTGTGGGGGCTTTGGTTGGAAAGAAACAACAGAGTTTTCAGGGATAAGAAAAGGAGCGCACCACTTGTAAGTGAAACTGTTCAAGCACTCTTTGGTGAATGGGCCAGTTACCATCGTCATCCTCAATACAGCAGGAAGCTGGAAGAAAAAGAAGAGCTTTGGTTGGCCCAGTTTAAAATACAAATGCAAACTAGAAACACAGTCAACACCATAATTCAAGAGAATTGGGAAATAAGGACAAGGAGGAAGGAATTCGCCAATTGGAAGAACGAAAGGAAGGCCTTTATCCTGTCCTTTGACGGGGCCTCAAAGGGGAATCCAGGTCAAGCAGGAGGAGGAGGGATGATTGTAAGCCCTAACGCAGAAGTCATGGTGCGATACGCCATTGGCCTAGGCATCGCCACCAACAACTATGCAGAAGCAATGGAATTATGGCAAGGCCTGTTCCAAGTCAGAAGGAACGGAATCCAAAATTTGATTATCATAGGAGACTCCCGCATGCTAATTAGTGCCATTATCCATTCTTCAAAAACTCAAAGTGCACAGCTCAATAATTTGATGGAAAGAATCCACCTCCTCCTTAAAAGGTTCGACTCGTACCAGCTGTTTCATGTTCTGCGTGAGGTGAATAAGGAAGCGGACGAGGAGGCAAATAGAGGCGCCCTCTTAGCACCAGGACGCATGAATATAAACGACTAGTTATCCACGGTGGACATACCTTGACCCACCTCTACATCAAGAGAGAGGATCATGCAAGTGGAAAAGTGGGGGACAGGACCAAATCGACAGTGCCCAGACTCAATCAATGGAAGGGCGCGTGAAAGGATGAATTGGGCAGAGGACGACCCAAGAAAGATCGGATCTCAAGCACAGAGGAGACAACAGGACAATCCGACCATGTCTCTTGGGGAAAACAAAGAAGGGCGAAATGATGAATGGAGGGAGGGCAAGGTTAAATTCGTGATGCATCCTCAGCCTGGGAGCAATTCTATTCTTAGCTATGCAGAGAACCCGACTGTGAGGAATCAAAGCGCGCGAAATAGGGGAGGAGAGATGGCCGCTAGTTCCAGCAGCAACCTCACCATGGAGGAATGACTGAAACTCATGGATGAAACACTGGAAAGCTTGAAGCAGACGCTACAATACTAGCTTGAATTCCTAGAGAAATTAGACTTAGAGGCAGGCAGGCGGTTGGGGCAATTGGAGCAGGATATTTCCACTGTAAAATTTGGATTCACAGAGGAGCTTAGCAAACTGCATCAGGAGTTGAAGAACCCAAAGGACGAATTTGAGGAAAGGATCGGTCAGCTGGAAGGAAAAATGTCCAAGCTGAACATCAAATGGAGGAAGGACCCCAAAGAGTAGTCAGCCTCTTGGTCTGTAGCGATTTCTTCCCATCTCAAGCATCTTGACATTTTGTATAGAAGTCAAGGCTTTCAAATAAATATGTAATATTTGGTGAACCGAACCGCCTCCGAGGGTGATCGCCCAAATTTAGTATTTCTAGTAGTGCAACTTAGCTTTCTGCAGGAAACTACTCAGTGTAGCTCTGCCATTTTGTAATCGAACAGTGGCTAGTCCACATTTAATTCAAATCTCTCTAAACGTTTCTGTAAAAAAAAAAAACAAATTAGATCAATTTCATCATTTATTTGATACATTATTTCAATTATGATTATGTATATGAATTGTTGTTTTGATTATAAGTCTGTGATAATTATTTAAACAAGTTTATTAATTCATTCTTAGTGGTTTTATTCAGACATGTGTTTTGAATATCTACATCTTTAGAATATTGTTTATCTTAATTTAATTCATATACTATTTGAATTTAGATCCGGGCAATAGACTAGTTTAGTTTTATTTTGCTAAATAGATTTAGTCTGTCTCTTTTAAATTATTTATTATTTTAAAAGGAAAAAGTAAAATCTCCTCTTGCAGGAGTAATTTTAATTAGAATTGATTTTCTGTGTAGATAGTTTCAAAACTGTATATATTTATAGTTTAGTTTTTATATGATAGAAAATATAATTTTTCTGATTATTTAGCAAATGTATATTTTTTAAGATTTAGTTTAGTTTAGAATAGTTAAAGGTAACTGGACCTAAACCAGTCATATTTTCCATTTTCAAAGGATAAGGATCTAATTAGGATCTTGACCAGGAGAAATCCCGAATGTTGAACATGGTCATATTTGACTATCAACATGACACGAAAAACTGATAAAAATATTAAGTTTCCAACAAAAAAAATGAGTCAGTTGTACAAGGTGGGTGGCCACTGATATCCTCCTATATCAATCCCACCCCCTTAGGAAGAAATGGTCTCCATTGCGTTGATTTCCCCCATCAGATGAGGAAATGTTTGTTGAATTTGGCCCTAGGTGAGCCACTTGCCTTGGTGTAGGAGCTGGCCTGCTTTGACAACCTGATAAAGCTAGATTCTCTGCATGTGAGTGACCTTGAACTGTGTTTCCATGATATGATCAGTTGATTCCTGCTCCATGTAGTCAGGGTTGAGATATGTTGGTGTCAATTTTTCTACTATCTCTGAGGTGTTTAATAATGGTGGAAAATAAGGCTGAAGGAGGTCCACATTGGACACTAGGTGCAAGCCAAGGAAGGGGGGAAGGTTGAGCTCAAAATCATTGTCACCCACAACCTTGGTTATGCTGTAAGGTACATAGTAGAGTGGATGAAGCTTCCGATGAGGTCCTGTAAGGAATTATTTCTGCAAGTGCAATCAAACTTTGTCTCCCACCTGAAACTGGTGTGGCACCCAGTGTTGATCATGGTGATGCTTGTACTTGGCATTAGACTTTTGTAAAATATATTGAACCTGTTGGAGGATGTGATGGATCCGCTTAATGGACCAGGTGGATTTGTCAACTTCAGTTGGAGATTTTGACTGGTCTTCCTGGGTGCCCGCAAGGGATAGTGCAACATCCATGGAATCCAATGGTTGAAATCCCAACTCCACCTAAAAGCGGTTGTGGCCGATTGAGCTATGTATGGTTCTGTTTTAGTTGTGTTGAACATAGGGAAGACTCTCATCCAAGGTGCAGGGGTTCTTGGAATTGTAAATGCACAATATGTGCACAATCCTCCGGTTGATGACCTCAGTTTGGCCATCCGTTTGGGGGTGGAAAGCAATGGACTTGGTGAGATTGGTGTCCAATGGTGACCAAAGGCTTGACGGAAATGTGTTTAGGAATTAACTATCCTGATATAATATAATGGTTTTTGGGATCCCAAAATCTACCCACACTCGTTCAAAGAAGAGCTTGGCAGTGGCCTCCACTGTGATGCTCTTCGTGCAGTCGGCCAAAATCGCCATTTTGGAAAAGTGATCAACAACCATAAAGGCATAATAATTTCCCTGCTTGGTGGATGGAAGCCTGAAATGTAGTCCTATGAGATGGATTCCTAGGGTCTTTCAGGAGTAGGAAGAGGAGTGTACAAGCCTTGTTTCTTAGTGTCTAGTTTGGAAATAGCGTAGGTGGTGCAGGACCATATATACTTGTTGACATCCAGTTGAAGTTTCATCCAGTAGAAATTTCACTACAGCACTGCCAATGTCTTTTCCACACTGAAGTGTCCTACCACCCGACTATACTGGGCTTCCAAAATTAGTTTCGATCACTCACTTGATGGGACACATAGATGGACTAGATGGCACAATATCCCATCTTGAAGATGGAAATTAGTGACATTTTTGTTTGTGCCCAACATCTAGTAGTTGTTGGCGAAGTTAGGATCTGTCTCATAGAGGTGGGTCCATCAAGAGGTCTCGTGGCTGCAAGAGTATAGAATTGTGGTGAGTGTCACGACTGGAGGTCGGATGAGGCAATCAACGACTCGATTGGTACTTCCTATTTTATTCTCTTTTTTGAGGTGGAAATGCTACAAATATGTGGACCACTTATGATGGTGGAAATTCTACAATTTACCTTGTGTCTGCATGAACTGCATGGGCTTATGATCAATGTGGATGAATGTCTCCTTCCCAAGAATGTAATGCCTCCATTGGCGGCAAGATTTCAAAATGGAGTAAATTTATTTTTTGCAAGTAAGTTCATTACGGATGACATTTGATAGTGTCTCACTATGATAGGCCACGGGGTGGCCGTGTTGAGTGAGAACTGTGCCCGCAACATAGACTAAAGCATTTGTCTCGATATCAAAGTGTTGTTGCAGATCAGGTAATGAAATCACTGGGGATGAGCACAAATTTTGTTTCAAATCATCGAATGCTTTCTATTGGGACAGTCCCCACACAAATTTTTCCTTACCACCACCCCTGGTTATTTGGATGAGGGCCCATGCAATATGAGAGAATCCCAAAATGAACCTACGATATAAATTGGAAAGTCCTAAGAAGATATGAAGCTCAATGAGCGTGGTTGGGGCTGGCCAGTCATGGATGACTTGGATATTGGTTGGATCAGCATGTACACCATTCACATCAACAATGTATCCTATGTACTAGAACTTGTCCATGCTGAAGGAGCATTTTTCTAAGTTGGTGTATATCTTGTGTTGCCACAGAGTGTGCATAAATTGTTGAATATGATGCAAGTGTTCTACCCAAGTCTTGTTGTAGATGAGGATGTCATCTAGATACACCACCACATAATAATTAGTGAAAGACCTCAAGATATCGTCCATCATCCTCATGAAATTTGTTGGGGCATTTTTCAAACCAAAGGGCATGACCAACCATTCAAAAATACCTTCTTTTGACTTGAAGGAAGTTTTCCATACATCTATCTGCTCTATTGGGACTTGATGGTAGCCAGAATTCATATCAATCTTATTGAAGTATTTCCCCCCCTTGATTTGATCAAGGAGATCGTTGATTTGGGGAATCAGGTACCGGTTCCTGACTATGATTTTATTTAGGGCCCTGTAATCAATGCAGAGTTGCCATGTGTCATCTTTCTCTTGCACCATCATGATTGGGCTTCTGCAAGGTGATGAGCTAGGTTGGATGTGCCCCTTGTGGAGAAGTTCTTGGATTTTATGCTTGATCTCCTCATTTTCTCACAGAGAGAGGTGATAGATTGGCCCATTGGGTAGCAGTGGGTCAGGGGTCACATCGATGGGATTCTTGACCTGATAGTGAAGAGGTACCCTAGTAGGTGATGAGAATATGTATTTGTATTCTTCCACGACCTTATCCACTTTCTTCTGCTACATGGAGGTCGGTCATGGAGGCCATGGATGTGGTTTCAACCTTTCGCTCACTCTGAGAGCAAATAGAAAAGAAGAAAAATTCTTGGTCTAAGAAATGACCTTCTTGCTTTGATTGACAAAGATCGAGGAAATAGAACTAGGTGGTACTACCTCGAGTATCCTGTACAATTTCATGTTCAAAGTAATAATAACACTGTGAGGCCTAGAGTCATATACAACATGAAATTTCCATAAATAAGGTTGGCCCAAAATATCATCACAAACTTCAAGGGGAGAAACATCACACAATACCTCATCTTTGAATGGCTTGATGCCATATGACATGCAAAACTGTTGGTTGATGCGAAGATTGCTTCCTTGAAAGAGCCATCCAATGGTGTAGGGCTACAAGTGCAGTGTTGTTGGTAGGGCTAGCTGCTTGAATACCTCTATTGATATGAGGTTCTTCTGGCTACTGCTATCAACGATGAAGTGCAGTGGAGTTCCTTTCACCCACATCTATGAATGAAAGAGGCACTCTCCTTGCTATGGCTCATCAGGTTCACCGGGTTGGATCTTGGTGGTAGAAATGGTGGCACTGGGTTCTGCATCAATTATCCATCTCCCCTTTTCTAGTTCTAACTCAGATTTAGAACCTAAATATGATTCAGAGGCTTTTACCTCATCCACTAATGACTTCTTTGAGTGAAAATCAACAATGTTATGCTAGGGGCTCTTATGGAAGTCGCACCACTTCTCGGTATCTTTATTCATCTTCCCATTGTCCTTCTTTACTTGTGGCTTGGACTATTTGTACTTAGGTTTCCCATATTTTCTCTGACCTTTGTTCTAGGGGTTTGGGCTTCCCTTTCCCTGCTTCTGCTATGAGGGGTTCCCAGAACCAAACTTTCGCATCTTTTGTTTAGGCTTCTGCTCGATTTTGACGACATATCGATAGGATGCGCCCAAGGATGAGCTGTCCAAAAAATCCATTTATGTTTGGATGTATCTATGTAGACCACCGCGATACTTGAGAAACATATGCCACTCAAAGTATTTGATACCCATCTTGGTGCGTAAGGTATGGAAGACATTGATGAACTCTGACACAGTTTAGTCTCTTTCCTTCTGTAGTGTGGTCCATCTTGTATACAAGTCATCATAACATCCAATAGGGTAGTATTTTTCCTTAATAACATCCCTGAAGGAACCCTAAGTGGGTGCAACTGCAAATAATGCAGAACCCTCAATTTCCTTTTTCTCACAGAAAGTATCCCACCAGTCTTTGACATTGGGGATGGACTTGAGGAGTGCAAATGTAATCTTTTCTCTATCAAAAAATTTATGGACAAACAATACCCTTCTAGAAGGTTTAACCATTTATCTACAACATCCACATATATTTGACCTTAAAATATAAGAATACAAAATTTTTTTTGTACCTTGAAGGGGGTGGCGCCTCTGTTTGAGGTGGATGTGTCGCCTGTCGGCAACCGTCGAAAGATTTGTGAAAATTTATCCATCATCTCATTCCTTTGTCGCTCAAGGGCTTCCTCAAGCAACATTTTGAAAGGATATCATGTCCTGTCATATTTATTTTCTCTCTCCATGGATGGTTTCTTGGGTGTGCGAGAGTTGTTTTCCTCAAGAGAAACAAGCTCGAGACCCAACTCTTTGTACCTTGACCGTGTCGGGGACATGCATTAAAAAAAATGACAAGGAGCAGACCGCTTTGATACCACTGATCTGTATTTATGAGTGGAACAAAATGAAACCACATATTTAATAATATTAAAGAATAAATATGTTGAAAAATGTAAAATGCAAATTGAAACAAGCTTGCTAGAATGGTGGCAACTTATCTCTGAGAAGAGATGTGATGGCTACACTCATTTGCAAGAAGATGAGTACAATGAGGATATGAAGTAATTTTACAGTAAACATGAATGCAAAAACCCTTGACATCCAAAACACTAACCCTAGGAGATGAAGCGCCAAAAGTCATGTAGGCCCCATTAGGGTAAGTTAGTACATCAACTTCCCGAGGTTGTAACTTTTGCATACGATCTCCATTTAGGGTGCATGATATCTTGTTGGAAAGGTATCGACGAGGATATTTATTTTTGGGTCTATATAAAATCTTTTGTATATCATTGATATTCTAGATCGTGAAAATATTATGTTTAGGCCCTCAAAATGGCCCCAAAAAACTGTTAAAAATAGTAAATTGCCAAAAAAATGTTTTGAGCTAGTTGGACAAAGTGGGTGGCCGCTGAGATCCTCTTGGATCAAACCCTGACCAAATAAAACCACTCCAAAACCATTTCACCAATGCATTTTTCAACCCCACTTGCTAGTAAAGAGAGTGCATAGAGGAGAAACCCACTGAAATTTGCATTGGATTGACCCCACCTGCTAGTATGGAGTTTGCATAGAGGAAGAACCTTCTTAAATTTGAATTGGATCAACACCGGTGAGTAAGGAGAGTGTTAAGAGGAGAGACCAACCCCACTTGTGCATCCAAGGAGGGATAAACCCCACAATTTATTCAATATGCAACCTCGTTGTTGATGTAGACAGAGAATGAGATAATGCAACTATTTGTTCAATATTAAATGGTTTACAATGGATCTATTTTAGTTCCATTCACTTCAAGTTTTCCCTGTCATTCACTCATTAGTTTAGGTTCAATACCTTGTATAATACATCACTTTGTCATATTTTTGTATGCACATCAGAGAAAAAATAAGGTTTGAAATAAAAATTCAACAGAGATGATCGAACCATTCATACAGATCCAAGATCAACGGTCTCAACCTGTTTCAACTCATGAAAGTGCATGTTGGATAATAAGGGGTCGGAGGCCTAAATTCTAAATAATTTTATTAATGGGTGATATCTTGTCATAACCTTATTCATTTTGGTACATTGGGGTGGTATTATGAAACCACTTTATCTCACCCCCGAAATGCACGAATGGATGACAAGTGCCACGGTGATGTAAGCCAAATAAAAAAGGCATCGTGTCGATGTAATCCAAAGGATTTAAAAAATAATTAAAACAAATACCCTCAAAGCAAATGAGATAAATGTACATTGTAAACAGTGTTATGAGTACAATAGACTCCAATTAAGGCGATAAAATTCTCCTTCGACAAAAAAGTTCAAGTAGTGTCCTCATTTCCTTATTTCAAATATGTTCTTATTGTTTAAAATAAGGATAGATGAAGAAAGGTAGTTGTTGACTCGAAAAATTTCGTCACCTACTATTATAGCTTGCAAATTATTTCAAGGCCTATCTATACATTTATTATGAAATAATAATAGGTGGGGTACTTGTTGAGGGGTCCTAAATCCCTTTAACTCAACAACAGGAACCAAACCCGCCACCGAGGCCCAATTAGACTCTACAACGTTTAATGGTGGAATTGTTCTCCAGATCTTGTGATCCGACCAATTAATCGATGGGCTTTATGTTTTCTTGTGAAGGCTTCTCCTTCAATTCAAATGGTCTCTTTTTGTATTTTTATCTTATAGGTGGGACCGATACAAGATACAAGCTGGTATAAACCAAATAGGTAATCAAAGTGGGGGAACTTAACTACTGGAGAAGGTTGAGCTTGGGATAACCATTTTACTCTAGCATGCAGACAACGATTCTCTACCACATGCCTAGTAATAATACATTAACCTGTTGGTATTCCAAATTGCTTGAGATACAATTTATTAGAAAGAAAACATGCATGCAATAAACGATGGCAAGAAAAATAATTCTCTTAACTCTAATCATCCATTACATAATAACACAATGATTTACTTTTCATCATTAAATATAAGAACTATAAAGCATTGCATCAGATAACTTACCAATAGTTTTAGAAGCTCTTACTCGTTACAACATCCATTCATGAGATGAAATCAGAAATAATTCTTCTCCACATCCAATCATACACACTTTTGATGAAAAACACAAACGTGTCTCTGGTCTTAAACATGACTTCTCAATTAAGGTAGCATCGAAATAGTTCTTTAGAAAATCCAAAAATGAGGGTCTTTTCCACAACCATCGACCACTTGCTAATAGGTTGATCCTCCTATTTATAGCATGCTATTAACTAAAAATAACTATTAAATTGCAACTAAATAAAAAACAACTCGCCACATGGTGCTTTTTTCTATCAGTATTTCTAAGAGCCATCACATGATATCACTTAAGTGGATGAATCTTCTCGTACTCCAACCACTTGATGAAGAGATCCTCGCATGTGTTAGCATACGAGAATCTATGTTGTTCCATAGTGGCAGACATAATCTCGTTTATCTCTATTGCTCGTGCTCGATACTTGACTATTATAGCACTTAATTGTTGCAACATAGCTCAAGATTTTATCAGGTGCTCCAAGAACTATCGCACCTGTCCTGGTGCCATGTATGTCACCTTTTCTATTTCCTCGGCCCATGATGAGTCTTGTTTGACATGAGATTTAACTATGTCGTTCAAGTCGACAAAGTCATCTGGTGTACCAAATTTGGGGAGGATGATGTCTATCATTGCTCAGTTAATATTGGTCCATCTTTTCTCGCACTTGGCCCATTTCTATTAGATTTCCCGATGAGGTTCCTGAGCCATTTTAACCCAATATTCGATGAATTTCCATATGCGGTCGATGCTGATTTCCCATAGCACTCGAATATCATGCTCTTTGGCGTCTCGACCTTGTTGCACCACACTGATATAGTTGATCCTTTCCATGGCTTGATGCACTTTATCGTACCACCTCTCCATAGCCTTGCACGTCACCAATGCCATGAGGGTGTCTTCCTGAAGCTCGACTATCCTTGCAGTGAATAGGTGTTGTTCATCTGTAAATTTGTTGTAGGACTCCTGGAATTCAATCCTCAGGAACATCGCGGTCTATGTGGTGTCCTGGTAATATTTCGCCAAGTGGTGAAAATGTTCTAATTCCTTCAGAGTAGCATCCAACTCCTCTTCATCCTTTTTTTCTCTATCCAGGGTGGCATCTGTGATTGCCATCCCTGTGCTGATAAGTTCAGATGTCTTATCATTCTCTGTGTTGATCATATTTTCCTCTATGGTGATGAGGATGGAGCGATCTAGAGTGATCCTCATCTTATTGGTGGTTATTTTCATGATATATTTCATTTTCCCATCATAAGTGATGACATGTATGTCAGTGACTTCATCCACGAGTTCAAGGATTTGTTGATCTCCCCAAGTGAGCAAGTTTCCTAGGCTCCCGATGGTATATATTTGTTCAAGGCTAGGTTCTTGAACTTCCTCCACATGTTTGAAAGGTATGGCTTATGTTTTTCATTCATTGGGAGGGTTCCGATTGAAATTGAGGAGTAAGGGGTGTGCTCGGTACTCACTTGATAATCTACCGTTGAGACGTCAATTTCTTGCCATGGAGCTTCTTCCTTTTGTTTGCTCGACCTTGTCTCATCCTTCAGACTCTATTCTTGGGTATTCAGTGCATCGGGCAACCCAGTGTCTAAGACACTCTCGACCTCTTTTTCATTCTATGGAAGGCCCTAAATTTTCGCATCGGGAGCCTGGGAAGATGTCTTCTCTGGCTCTTTTTCCTCTATGATCTGTACAGGGGTCACCAGGGATACCTTCGGGTTTTCTTCATCATCATAGATGTTTATCAATTTGTGGAGGGGGTTTGGTGCACTTTCTCTTCCTGATATTTCGATTGTCTCTAGTTGAAATTAAACATCCCCCAGTGGTCCATCCTATGGAGTTGTGACTTCAAGGTTGTCTAACCCAACGAATTCATCAATGTCTATTAGTTTAGGGCCACTTGGGCATGTCTGGATTTCATTTGGATTGTCAGGAGGGGACACTGTCATTCCTGTGAGGTCCCGGTCATCTTGCAATTGATCAAGTATTTGTTGCACCTGTTCTATCATGAGAAACCCCCTTGTCTACGCGTCCTGTGTCATAGAGAAACCTATATCCTGCATCGGAGCTGCTAGGGGAACCTCTGCTTCTTCTGTCACTATCATTTCTTCCCTGGCTTTGAGGGCCTCTTGATCCGATTTCTATATGGTTTTCGCTTGTTCATCAAGGCTCATGGATTTGAACCTAGTCATTTTGGGGTCGTCCATCCTTGCCACTACTTCGTCTCAGTTTTGGGCATTTTCTGTGAAGACTTCATCTTCAAATTTGTCGTGGGCATAAGGCCAACATGATGACACTTGTGATTCATGTTTCAAGACCAGACCATTTAGATCATGCTTGCGGAATCAGTCGGTATGGAATCTGAGCTCTAATTGGCTCAACCCTTCTTATTTGGCTTGAGTGGTGTCCTTCACCATGTAGAAGCCTATATGGAAACCCTAAGGTATGAACGCTCATTTCTTGTCCTTGACCAGAGTGGCATTTTAGCCTTGCAGGATGTTCTGGTAGCATATCTTCCCCAATACAAGCCGGTTAGGGACATGTGTTGGTAGAATATGTGGTGCTTCGGTAGCCCTGAACACCCTAATGTAGGTATCACGCTTGTCCAGTTACCAGTGGCCTACCTTTGATATCATTTTCTTGGATGCAGCCGATAGTCTCAGGCATTCTTTCTTAAAAAGAATGAAATAAATTTGTGCGATGAATTCATCGTAGATGAGAGATTAAGACTTCTTGTACCTATTCTCCCATAGGATGTTGAAATATACATGGACCGAGAGCTCTTTGACGTGCTAGCTCAGGTTCATTCTGGTGAAAATGTTTCTGGCACACATGACATGAAGTAAATATGAAGCCATGTAGAAGGTTGGTCTCTCTCCTTCCTTCGACTTCTGATCCTGTTGTATGCAGATGCTCAATTTCTTAGAAATGATCGCTCCCTATTTGAAATTGCTCCCGAAAATGGCCACTGTGTAATCTAGAGGCATCCATGCCTCTGAATATCTAGAGCAGTCCTTATCTCCATATAATCGAAAGATGAGATCCATCAGGTAGATGTATGGATCCCTTATGTTGGCATTCTAGTACCAGCCGATGCTCCATTTGGTGTATTTATTATCTTCTCTCCATCGTGAGGCCATCACCCGGATGGTGTCGTGGCGCTCGTATAATTTTATGAAGAAATTTATGTTTAGTCTCTCCTCAGGTTCTGTAAGCTTGTAATACTTCTGGACCTCCATCGAAAGGAACACTCCGACACACCCACCATTGTCATCATTGATCAAACATTTATGTGTTTCTGTGTGGTCAATAAGCCACTTCAGGAGTTCGACACAAGGAAAGATAGGGGTTCTGCTAGCCAACATATGCAGGTATGACCGCTGGATGTTCGGGAACACTTCGTTGTCGAGTGCTTTGACATCAGGATCATAGTGTGGGATGTTTTTCAGGTATTCATCCAGGATGATATTTTTAAAGAGCTCTCCCCAATGCAGGAGTGTCGTCTTGGACCATGTGCTTGCCTCTGTATTTCCAAAGGCTGGAGGCTAGACGAAAGCCTTCTTCGTTGAAGTTTTGATGACAGGATCCGTTCTTGATGTGTATTCCAATTGTCTTATGACCCCTGGGGTGGAGCCTTCTCCTACCTTTAGTTCTTTCATCTTCAGCGCCCTCAATGATTGTCTAGTGGTTGGATTTATTGGCAACATTGTTCCTGCATTCAAAATAAATCTTCAGAGACTATGTATAGAGAAACATTGGATAAAAATATATGAAGTGTAAACATGTAAAATCAACATACTTGGGTGCATACCTGTAAAAATTGATAAACCTTGTTATTTGATACTCACGGGATCTCTTCATATTTCGAATTGCTCGTCTCACTTCTCTAGAGGATTTAAACCAGTGAAGAACTTACCGTGTCACATCAGACATTCAATTTGGGTGATGAGTGCAATTTAAACAAATGTGTCGCCGAATCTCTGTAGCTTAAATTCATCATGGGTCGACAACGAAGGTGCGGGGGTGATGTGGTATATCAATAATTTCAAATGATCATGTTGATTGGCACACGAGGTAGCAACTAATGCGGGATTTGGTATTAATTAGCTGCTTAAATGCTCCAAATATAATCATATCTAATGCTAAAATGTCCCATCGTGTCGCTTTCTCAGTGGGTGGATCGGGGATCGGGGATGCATTATGAACGTTTTCGTCGATGTCCCTCGCAAAATATCCAACTCCGATCAATCTCATCGTATAATGTCTTCATGAAAAAGATGACTCGGAGGTGTGACTTGAACCTAGGGAAGCAAGGATGACCCGAGGTGAAACTAGACCGTATGGTTTTCAAATCTGTCAAAGAGACGTGGCGTTGAAGACTGGCTACCTAATTTTCATGTATTAATCAAAGTCGGTACTTTCTTCAAGTTGTGCGTTCTAAAACAAACCTGGTCTCGTCGATGCCGAAAAGGTATCGGGGATCATGGATTGGGGATAAACCTATCACGTGTTTTCTTCAGATTAGCTTCCTCAAAAAGTCCCGATGCTGAAACGCTTTAGGGATCGACGATCGAGAAAATTTTGTAGCATGGTCAGAAAGTTCGTTGCAATCCTTTTCGGTCTTCCTTGATTCCGATAAGCACGTCAGGTATCGACTATCAACGATATCGTTTCTTTCTTTGTTAACGTTTATTTCTCTCATCCTTTACTGATGCCGAAGAGGAATCGGCTATCGAAGATATCCTTATGCAGAAACTTTGGTGCAAACAAAAACTTCCTTTTGTCGATGATGAAGGAGATCGACGCTCCATGACTGAGGCTTCCCAAGTGGCTATTTTCTATGTTGAATTCTTTCCGATGCCAAATCTGAGTGTGTCGGGTCAAGCGTTTTGACTTTTGTTTCTTTGTTCAGGTATTAAGGATTTTTTTTTTTTTAAGTCATGGGGTTTCATAGGTTTAAAACAGTCCTAAAAAGATACTGAGAGTCATGATAATAAGAAAAAGGAAAAACATTTTCCCAAAAATGAAGTCGAATCATACAGTGCAAAGATAAAGTGGTAACCAAAAAGTAAAAAAAATGACATAGGCTTTTTAGGGTGTGTTGAGTGCTCAACAATTGGCGACTTAATGGGAAAAAGAGGAATCTTTGTTCCTTCCTCAGGCTTGGATGATGCAAAATATGGTTAAGAAATTAACTGGATTTTATCAGAGCCTCTTTTACCCTTGCATTGAAAATTTCCCCGGTTGATGCATCTGGGCCTGCCTGTGGGATTTTCAACCTTTGTTTCCTATAACCCTGACTCACGCCCCCTTTGAAAAGAGTCTAGTAAAGCATTCACTGGCACTAAGACTTTAGTTACCCTTCTTCACTTGCTACGGTGTTGGTCCACTTTCAACAAGCGTCCATAGCCTCGATGGAGTCACCCCAACGTTACAGACCTTAATCCACTGCCAGCGAGAGTGCATAGCCCTAACATAGTTATATTCATTCCCTCTCCTACAGTGCGCTCGTTTGATATAGTTGATTTTTATTTCGGCAGAATTCCATGAGCGAGTGGGAGAGGATGACGTCTTGTTTTTGCAAAATGAAATGGTTAAGGTGAAACTTGCTAGCTCTATCTCCGAGGTACATGTAGTCCCTTCTAGCTCACCATCTTTCCCTTAAGGTTTCATTAGACCACCATGCAAACATTTCTACATTTCTCCAAAGTTGTTCATCTGCATAGGTTAGATAGAGAACCTCTTGAAAAAATGGTAGGTTCTCCAACATTTCTTGTGTTGTATGTGAGCGATGAGTTCGTCATGTTGCATGATTTGAGGTCAACCATTGTCTTGCTAAACACAATCTTCAAAATCACAAAAGAAAAATTTAAAAGAAAAATGCATTTCACCGTCAACATATCTAAAATAAACATCATGAAAACATAAACACAGAAAATCTGCCCCCCCCCCTCGCCTTTTTTTAATGGAAATATTGTTTTAGGGCTTGGCCATTCACTGGGAGGGCGTCAGGTTCCCCCCTCAGATTCTGCAGTCTATAGGTTCCTAACCCAATATTCTCGGCCGCCTAGAAAGGTCCAAGCCATAGATTATGAAACTTAGAATGTTTTCCTTTAGGCTCATTTTCTCTATCCCACTTTAGGACTAAGTCTCCTACTTCAAAATTATTCTTTTTAGCCTTATGCTTATCAAACCACCTTTTAATAATCTGATGGTGAGCTATGAAATTTTATTTATCTTTCTCCCTTTCTTCTTCCAACATGAGGAGGGTATCAATTCTCTGTTGTATGACTGATGAGGGTTGTCCTCTAGAATCCTGAGTGAGTTGAAGAGATGGAAGATATAACTCGTTCGGGAGAATGGATTACTGTACGTGAATTATGCCAATTTCTCTGGTTGTCTGCAACTGTTTTCTTCAATATCCTCACTAGGTTCTTATTAGTTGATTCTGCCACTCCGTTCCCCTATGGGTAGTAGTTTGCAGAGTATCTGATTATAATTCCTTTTTCTAGGGTGAACTATGTTAATAAGGTGGAAGAGAATAAATATTCATTATCAAAAACAAGGATGGAGGGTACACCGAACCTTGTGATCAACTGTTGTTCTATGAATTGGATCACCACCTTTTTGTTTACATGAGTTAGAGGGATGGATTCTTCCCATTTTGTGAAATAATATGTGGCAATCAATATGTATCTATGATGTTTTGAAGAACTTGGTGTAATTTCTCCTATGATATCTAATCCCCATTGCTCAAATGGCCTAGAAACAACCACTAGTTGGAGTGGGACAACTTCTCTCTTTTCCCTTATCTAACAAATCTTACAGTTTCCTGGGAAATTCCCATCGGTAGTGTTAGCGTCGGAAGTCACTCCTGGATTGCTTGCAGGAGAAGAGCCCGACACCCATTAGTTTAATGTCACGATTGTTTATAAAGGGGTGATCAAATGGAGATAAAGACTCGGGGCGATATTACTCTAACTCAGGGACTGGGTCTGGTACGTAAGTAACAAAGGAGGTCTCGACCTAACTTCAACCAGTGGGTTGATTAAAAGATGAGTAGGTGGAAGACTTGGTAAGAAAAGTGAACACACAACTTTGGGCAACATACTTTCGGCAGTTTGCAGAAGAAAGACTCTAAATGCAAGATCCACTTGGTTCAGGGTCTCAAGAAACTGAAGGGGAGTTGAATGGATCCTCCAATTCCAAGTCAATCAACGCTGGGAAAATCACAAGAATTGATTAGAGACAGTGCAACTATTATAGTGATCCATTAGAACATCATCCTATAATAGCTACAACTCCATTGGATCCTCCAATTCCGAGCTTCTCTAACACACTGTAAACAAAGGCATGAAAGAAACTGACATTCATAAGGCAAGAAGTCTCGAAAGTTCATACATAACTAGAGCAACAATGCTTCATTAAAGATTTACAACCGAGAGCTCTTCTCAACCATCGATACCCCACAAAAATGGCGAAAACGCCTACATATACTCAAAAACCCACCATAACAGCAAAAACAAGACACTGCATTAAACAATTGCGTCTGCATGGCTTCTGACAGTCTGCCCATGTAGACTCAGGACGATTGTGCGCCTACGATAGACGCCATCTTAACTGCACGTGGCTCCAGCAAGGGGAGTAGTTGAGCCATTAAGTGTTGAGCTAGCGTGCGCAGACTTCTCTGTTGATTTGAGAACTTTAGCATGGTGCCTTTGAGAAAATTGACACACAGGACCTCCTCAGGCACATGGCTTGCCAGAACCTCCATTCCCTTACTTAATGAAAGAGAGGAAGTCTCAACCACCCACTCTTGTCATCATTTTCTTCAGGCGAGAAATAATATGGAGATTGGATCCGGTAACGCTTGGAGACTGCGACGATCCTCTCTGTAATTGAATTCAGCGCTTTGGCCTTCTTGATATGACGATTCTTACTTCTCCTGGCGATGCCGTGGGCCCGGGCCCAGGATTCTCTCAGCACCTAGCACCTCAGAAAATAACGAAGCTGCTTTTTGCGAGTTGGAGTCGCGATGGGCGAAGCGGCGAGATGGCTCTACTCGCGCCAGGTGTTCGCTTCAGATGGACGGCCTTGATCATCTCGGAAATACTGTGGGCCCGGGTCCTCATGACCTTGCAACCTCGCTGGTTGAACCGTCGAGTTTTCACCCTCCTATTTCACGAGTCCCCGAGATGCGGGAATTCAACGGAATGCTGACTTTATTTCCAGCCAACACGTGTCCACCCGTCGACCACGCGGTCCCACCTTATGCTTTACCACCTGTATTCCACTTCGCCGCTTTGTTATGGCCACCTGTCCTCCAACAGTCGAAATATCGCAACCTCGCAAACTCGCGATCCTCGCGGCCAATTCCTTGGGTATTTTCTTACGAGACTCTGATGCTCGAGTCCCCGATGTGGGTAATCTCGTGACAAGCGTCCGCTCCCGAACCGACAGTCCAATTCTGTTCTTCTGCCGATCCGACGGCTGACACCGTTCACCTCTTTAACAACATCTGCGCTATACTTGGCGTGACTCAGCCGACTGCAATTACCCACCGACCGTCGATCTACTTTGAAAAAATAGACCCTGGACGCTGTCGATGACATTTTGCCCGCTCGCTTGACCTGCTACTTGGAAAAACAAGGATTCTCCTGTGCTGCGCTTGATCATTTCGTGCAACTTGCAGACCCGAATGCTCTCGAGCTCATGACAACATTTATCGCTAACATTAGGGTCCATGGGGGATAGAGTCGTCCCTGTGATGCTCTAAGAACTCCTTCTGTAGCTCCAGTCACCTTTTTTTTGGGCTATGGAGTCACTTATTAGGCCGAAAACATGCAAAAAGAAACTAAACAAAGAACTAAAAGACAATATTTACAAACAGAGGAGTCGTCTAAGGCTCAAATAAAACATTTTTTTAGAAAATGCCCATTCAATGGGCTATTGAAAACCTCTTCACCCTCCAGATCCTGCAATCCATAGGTGTTGTTGGAGAGAACCTCAAAGATTTTGAAGGGGCCGATCCAGAGGGCATCGAACTTGCTATGCTTACGTTTATCCTGTCTAGGTGCGTCCCACTTAAATACCAAGTCCCCGATCTCGAACTCCTTCTTCCTGACCTTTCTGTCAAAAGCCGGTTTGATCTTCTGCTAATGACTGTAAGCTACGTCCCTCACTTGTTCTCTGATCTGCTGCGCTTCCACTATCTGATGGATTCTTCTGATCATATGATATGGTTCTCCCTTGTAGTCCTGAAAGAACTTCGCCACAGGTAAGGCGAGCTGAGTAGGGAAAACCACCTCTGCTCCATAGACTAGTTGAAACAACGAAGTGCCCAGATACTTCTTTGTTGTGACACGATCGGCCCACAGAGAAAATTTCAATTTTGAATCCCAGGCTCTTTTGTTATCCTCTAACAATCTTTTGATGATCTTTATCAGGTTTTTGTTAGAAGATTCCTCTAAACCATTTCCCTGGGGATAGTAGGGGGTGGAGTGAATTAGAGAGATCTGGAACTGCTCACAGAACTTAATTAGAGGTTCAGATTTGAAAGAAGAAACATTGTCGGTGACGATCCTGCTGGGACAACCAAATCGGGTTATGATATCCTCCAGGAAGCTGATAATTACTTTGTGTGATGCGCTTCTGGTGGGGACAAATTCTATCCACTTTGTGAAATAATATGTTCCAGTCAGGATCCATCTGTGCTGACCACTTGAGGGAGGATGAATCTCTCCAATGAAGTCCAATCCCCACTGCTGAAAGGGTGCTGAAACTACTACAGGCTTTAATGGTAGGGATTTGAGCTGCTGCTTTCCTGAGAACTTCTGGCATTTGATGCAAGCTCTGATTTCTCTGCAGACATCAGGGAATAAAGTGGGCTAGTAATACCCAGCTCGAAGGATCTTATGGGCTGTGGTCTTCTAGAAATAATGACCCCCACAAAGGCCACTGTGAAAAGAAAAAATAACCTGGTGGGCCTCTCGTGGGTCCAGGCACCTTAGAAATACCCCTGAAGGGTCTTTCCAGTACAAGGATTGGTCAATGAGGCAATATCTGACCGCCTTGAGCTTTAAATCTCTCGTCTTGCTCTTTTTCATTCCATTAGGAGGCCTCAATTCTTGCAAAAAATAAAAGATATCCTTGTACCAGGAGAAGGTTGCTAGAGACAAGGCATCCTGAAAATTCTGGTTGAATGACTCGGCTTTCTCATTGATGAAACTAATCCCTAAGGCTTTGCAATTGGATTAAGCCAACAACTTAGCCAAAACCTGCCCCTTTATCAACTTGGTGGGCTTGATTTCCAGATCAAACTCTAGGATCTTGGTGATCCACTTACCCCTTCTTCCGTCTATCTCAGGCTGTATAAGAATGTCCTTCACAGAGGCTGAAGGAACGTATGCAGTGACTTTTGAGTGCAAGAAATAGACTCTGAAAGATTTGATAGCTTTCACTAGGGCATAGGCCTGCTTCTCCATGATTTCGTACCAGAGTTCTGCATCTCGTAATGCCCTGCTGTAGAAGGCAATAGGTTGCTCTTTCCCTTGCTCGTTTTTTGCAACAAGACTGCTGCTACTGTATCACAAGAAGCAAAAGAAAAAATCAAGAAGTCTTTAGAATAATCAGGGATGATTAGCACAGGTGCCTCTGTCAGTGCTCTCTTTATTTGGGAAAACGATTCCCTGGGTTCAATAGTCCATTTCACTTCGTTTCCCTTCCTGAGCATGGATGTGATGTGTTTTACCAACTCAGCAAAATTAGAGACAAATCTCCTCAGAAAATTTATCTTCCCAAAAAAGGCCTAAACTTCCTTCTTAGATCTGGGAAGTGACAGGGTCTGAAGTGCTTCTACCCTGCTAGGGTCAATCCTCACTCCCTTTGCTGACACTATATGGCCTAATAGCTTCCCTTCCTTCATGGCGAACAAAGATTTCTTGATGTTTAAAGACAAGCCGAACCTTCGACACTTCCGGAAAACCCTCTTCAAGTGGCAGCAGTGCTCCTTGTCTGTTCTGGAGAAGACGGTGATGTCATCCATATATATTACCACAAACTGATCCTTCTCTCTGATGAATGCTATGTCCATGGCTCGTTGAAATGTTTCCCCTGCATTCATCAATTCGAAAGGCATTTTGGCATACATGAATGTGCCCCAGGGAGTGGTGAAGGCTGTCTTCTCTCTGTCCTCAGGCATGACCGATATCTGATTGTAGCCAGAGTAACCATCAATCATGGATATTCTAGATACGCCAGAGACCTTCTGCAATATGTGCTCCATGTTGGGCAGGGGATAATTGTCTTTCCTTGAGCTCTTGTTCAGGTTTCTGAAATCGACACAGAGTCTGATTTCCCCACTCTTCTTTCTTACCGGAACCAAATTGGCCACCCAATCGGAAAATCTCAAGGGGACAATGATTTGGGCATCTAGCAGCTTCTTCACTTCTTTCTCCATGACAGGCAGCAACATGGGATTTATTGGTCTCAGCTTCTGCTTGAACGACTTAGCCTCTTCTTTCAGTGGGATCTTGTGCTCAATGACTGATGTGTCATACGCCTTGAGATCTTCGTAGGTCCATGCAAACACATCAACAAACTCCCTCAACAACTCAGTATATTCATCCCTCTTCTCCTTGGTCAAACTCTTTGACAGCTTGACAAACTTAGGCTCTTCTGGTGTGCCAATATTGCACTCAGCCGTGTCAGCATCATCACCTGAAACTCTCCCCTTTAATGCCACATCATTCCCATCGAACAATATTTCTAATGGGACTAGTCCCCTTGGAATGTGATTGCTAGGGAATTGAATAATGTCATGCTCTATTATTTTACTCAGCAACTCACCCCCATCCAACCTTTCTTCAGAGACAGAATCTTGATCGATATGCAGCTCTGAAAAATCCTCGATAGTCTACAAGAATTTCTTGATCTCAAGATCGTCCTCAAACACCTTCCAATGCTTAACATTATCAAGTATGGAGGGCCTGTATTTTACTTCTACATCATACCTCAGTTTGGGCAGCAAGGGTACTTTGAAAAGGCTTGCAGATGTAGCCAAGGAATCTGCCACTGTGTTTTCTTCTCTCGGGATGAAAGAAATGTTAAATGCTGAGAAGAAAATGTCAATTAGATCCCATACCTCATTCCTGTAACTCCTGAGTCGAGGATTCTTGGCCTGATAAGCACTTCTAATTTGCTGGAATACCAACTCAGCATCTCCGAACACTGCTACCTCTTGAATTCCCATTTCCCTTGCGGCTCTTAATCCCAGTATAAGATCTTCATACTCTGCCACATTGTTGGTAGCTTCAAATTCTAATTTGTATGACAGAGATATGGTCTCCTGAGCAGGTGACACAAAAACCACTCCAGCTCCAGCACCTTCTCTGGAGGAGGCTCCATCAAAAAACATTTTCCATACGGGGGTGATGGAGGGAGGAACTTCAGGGGAAACAATGGGCTGCTTTCTGAATTTGAGAGGAGGCTCGGGGGCATGGGTGAGCCGTAGTAAACTGGAGCCTAAATCAGTGTCCAAGGAAAAGATGGGATGATTGGTGGGGTTAGCTTCATCACTGATTATGTAGGCCAGTTGGGCTTCCCGATATAGTCTTCTATGCTCTCCTCTGAACACTGGGATAGTAGCATACGTGAGGTCCATCTGTAAGGTTTCCCCCAGTCTTTTTATCCAAGATCTTGACAATAGCATACCGAACTTGGGGGGGACATCAACTACTACGATATCCATGACCACACTTTTCATGGGAAGTTGAAACAAAGTTACAACCAGGTCTTTAATAACTCCAAGACACTGAAATCTCCTGGAGTCAAAAGAATAGAGGTCATGATAAGCTCGAGTGACCTCTAGTCCTAATTCTTCCATGACATTTTTGAGCATGAGGTTGTGAGAAGCCCCTGAATCCATCAAGCAATTGTGCAACACTTTATCATGTATGTTCAGGGATGTGTAGAAGGGAGGGGATGAATCATCTCTATCTTCTACCATGGGACCTAGGACAACTGCTGGCTTTTCGTCTTGGAGGTTTATGGAGTCTGTGGGAAGGCATGAAGCTTCAGACTGTAAAATCTTAGAGAAGCGTTTTTTAAATTCTCCATGTTTAATTAGCTCAGTGAGGGGCACATGGATTCTGATCTTTTGAATCTCATGCTCAAAATTGAAAGAAGATGTAAGATTTGGCATCTCTCTTATTTCAGGGGCATGATTGTGGACAATGGGAGAGAGAGGTTGAGCCTTTTTACCTCTGTGGCCATCTGCTACATTGTTAGCAGGTTGCTCTGCTCTAGTGGGCTGCTCAGGAATATCACGTGCTGCTGTCTTCTTGTCGGACCTCAGGTTGTACCTGCCTCGGCCACCAGTAGCCTTGTCTCCCTTGCTCAGTTCATTTAGCTGAATGTCCATGAGAGACTCCTCGTATGCTGATTGAGTGAGATGAGGAAAAGGAGGAGTGTCTCCTAAGCAGTGGATTTCAGGATCAAGCTCATCTATTTCCCCTTCTTCCCCCTCGGCCACAAAATTGTTTTGGAAAGGGTCTTGAATTTTCTGGTCTTCTCTGTCTCTTCCCCTCTCTCTTTGCACATTCGGGGGAGTAAAATTGTTCGGCCTCCTGAAACCTCCTTTGTTTTCAGCATTTTGAGGGCCCTTGTATGCTTTCCTCCCCTCCACCTTCATTCTCTCCATCTCTGTAGATAGAGACTTCACCATTTTGGTCAGCTCATCCACTTGAGGGTGGGGCATCGATGAGCCAGAAGTTGAGGCTTCAGATCTTCCCTTTCTTCTGTCTACATCAACCTTGTTCCTTAGTCTGTCAGCTGCTAATACATTGGATTCCACTTGTATGGCCGCATCTTGCATTTGAGCTAAGGAGGTGGCTCTTCTTTCTCTTAACAAAAGGCAGAAATCAGGGCCGAACGCGCTAGCATACGAAATCTTAGCTGAGGCTTCTGAAGGCTTTATCTCGACAGGGATTTTGTTATACATTTTATTAAATCTTTTGGAGAAGTCAGAGACAGACTCTCCTTCCATCTTCTTGAAAGACCCGAACTCTGTCATGTAATACATAAAATCCTTCCTATCTCCCCACTGTCTCAGGAAAGCACTATCTAGAGCTTCAATCCCAACAATAGACCCTGGAGCCAATCCTCTAAACCACTTCCTCACCTCGCCATCCAGGCTCTGGACAAAGAATCTCATCCAGACATCTTCATTTTCAATATTAAGGTTATCTGCATAACTGTAGAAAGCAGCCAGGTGCTCTTCAACAGTTATGTGTCCTTCCCCAGTGAACTTGGGCATGTATTTCAAGTAATCCCCAACAGGGAGAGGATTCATAGGAAGGGGAAGAACTAAGGGAGCATATCTGGAAACGACTATGGAGTCCATTCTATTCATAGGGGGATTAGCACCAGCCATAGGAATATTAGGTGGAGGATAACTCAGAGGAGAAGGAGTTCGTGAAGGGGCTACTGGGAATGAGTCTCAAAGCGGAGTGGGAAAAAATAGAGGATTTAAGGGGAAGGCTAACGAGCTCAAGTCCGTAGGTGCTCCTCTTCGTGAAGGAGTGGGAAGATCCTCTGCAGTCACGGACCTTCGTCGATAAACAACTTCAAAGGAGAGGGGAGTGACAAGGGTTTCTCCTTCTAGCCCCAGACCAGGAGGGGAAAACTTAGCAGGAACACTCCCAAAATTCAGGAAACGGGAAGCCTCTGAAGGAGGTCTATCAAGAAACTGAGGAGGAGAAAAAGGAGTTCTTACAGAAGGAGATGATGGATTACCTGTTTCAACGATGGAAACTTCTTTTGCAGAGCTCTTTCCCGTTCTACGCACTGCTTCCGAGTTAGCTTCAGGTGTATCTAGAAGCATCTATGGATGAGACCGCGTGTGTCTGCCTCTGAAAGCCACAATTAAAACAACGATTTCTCTCTAGTGGAGTCATCACAATGGAGTCGCCAAGTGCACAGTAGCAATCTTCAAGTTCTGATATCTAATGCACCTTCAGAATCAGTTGATCGTTGTCGTTCAATCCCGGGGAAAATATTCAACTTCATTCTCGGCAACGACGCCATAAATGTTAGCGTCGGAAGTCACTCCTGGATTGCTTGCAGGAGCAGAGCCCGACACCCATCAGTTTAATGTCACAATTTGTTTATAAAGGGGTGATCAAATGGAGATAAAGACTCGAGGAGATATTACTCTAACTCAGGGACTGGGTCTGGTACGTAAGTAGCAAAGGAGGTCTCGACCTAACTTCAGCCAGTGGGTTGATTAAAAGATGAGTAGGTGGAAGACTTGGTAAGAAAGGTGAACAAACAGCTTTGGGAAACAGGCTTTCGGTAGTTTGCAGAAGAAAGACTCTAAATGCAAGATCCTCAAGAAACTGAAGGGGACTTGACTGGATCCTCCAATTCCAAGTCACTCAGCGCGGGGAAAATCACAAGAATTGATTAGAGATAACACAACTATTACAGTGATCCATTACAACATCATCCTATAATAGCTACAACTCGACTGGATCCTCCAATTTCGAGCTGCTCTAACACAGTGTAAACAAAGGCATGAAAGAAACTAGCATTCATAAGGCAAGAAGTCTCGAAAGTTCATACATAACCAGAGCAACAATGCTTCATTAAATCTTTACAACTGGGAGCTCTGCTCAACCATCGATCCCCCACAAAAATGGCGAAAACGCCTACATATACTCAAAAACCCACCACAACAGCAAAAACAAGACACTGCATTAAACAATTGCATCTGCATGGCTTCTGACAGTCTGCCCATGCAGACTCAGGACGATCGTGCGCCTATGACAGACGCCATCTTAACTACGCGTGGCTCTAGCAAGGGGAGTAGCTGAGCCATTAAGTGTTGAGCTAGCGTGCACAAACTTCTCTGTTGATTTGAGAACTTTAGGATGGTTCCTTTGAGAAAATTGACACACAGGACCTCCTCGGGCAGACGGCTTGTCAAAACCTCCATTCCCTTACTTAATGAATGAGAGGAAGTCTCAACCACCCACTCTTGTCATCATTTTATTGAGGCGAGAAACAATATGGAGATCGGATCCGGTGACGCTTGGAGACTGCGACGATCCTCTCTGTAACTGAATTTAGCGCTTCAGCCTTCTTGATCTGACGGTTCTTACTTCTCCTGGCGATGTCATGGGCCCGGGCCCGGGATTCTCTCGGCACCTAGCACCTCGGAAAATAACAGAGCTTCTTTTTGCGAGTTGGAGTCGCGATGGGCGAAGCACCGAGATGGCTCTACTCGTGCCAGGTGTTCGCTTCAGATGGACGATCTTGATCATCTCGGCAATACTGTGGGCCCAGGTCCTCACGACCTTGCAAGCTCACTGGTTGAACCATCGAGTTTTCACCCTCCTATTTCGCGAGTCCCCGAGATGCGGGAATTCAACGGAATGCTGACTTTATTTCCAGCCAACACGTGTCCACCCGTCGACCACGCGGTCCCACCTTATGCTCTGCCACCTGTATTCCACTTCGCTGCTTTGTTATGGCCACCTGTCCTCCAATGGTTGAAATCTCGCAACCTCGCAAACTCGCGATCCTCGCGGCCAATTCCTTGGGTATTTTCTTACGAGACTCCGATACTCGAGTCCCCGATGTGGGTAATCTCATGACAAGCGTCCGCTCTCGAACCGACAGTCTAGATCTGTTCTTCTGCCGATCCGATGGATGACACCGTTCACCTCTTTAACAACATCTGTGCTATACTTGGCGTGACTCGGCTCACTGCAATTATCCACCGACCGTCGATCTGCTTCGCAAAAATAGACCCCGGACGCTGCCGATGACATTTTGCCCGCTCGCTTGACCTGCTACTTGGAAAAACAAGGATTCTCCTGTGCTGCGCTTGATCATTTCGTGCAACTTGCAGACCCGAATGCTCTCGAGCTCATGACAACATTTATCGCTAACAGGTAGGACCATCATGGATCTCTTTCAGAACTTTGTATGCATCTTCACATTCAAGACATCTTAAAAGTACCCAATCATAATTAACACGGAAGAGTACCGAATTTATGAGGCAATATTGTGCGGATTTTAACCTGAGAGCTCTCCTTTCCCTAAGGTCTAGGATTTTTAGGCAAGTGACACAATGCAGAAGATAGGTCAGTTTCTTGTACCAAGACTCTCCCCCTGGGGAGATGTATGAATATTCGCCACACCATAATGCCAATTCATTCTCCCATCTGGGGTCGTCATTTACTTGGTCCTTGGATTCAACTGCCAGTTTGCATAAACCTTGTCCCTTAACTAGTTTAACAGGTTTTATATCTAGATCAAATTCTTGGACTACTTCCATCCAATTTCCTCTTCTTTCCTCCATCTCCTATCAAGTGAATAGGGACCAAACTACAAGGTGAGGCACTATGACTTTGGTATGATTCTTAAGAATTTAAAATATGAAGTGTTTCACTGCCTTGTATAGCGCATAATCCTGCTTGTCTATAGAGGGGTAATTTAGTTTGGCCCCTTGGATATTAGTGCTCGTGAATGATACCGAAGCTTTGTTGTTGTCATCATCCTTCTGAGTCAATATTGTAGGCAGTGATTGGTTGAAGGAAAAAGTGTAGAGAAAGAAATCCTTTTTGAAATCGGGACTTCGTAACACTAGAGCTTGAGATATTGCAGTCTTAATATTGTGGAAAGCTCTCTTTCGTTCATCATCCCATTTTCATCATATTTACAAATCATTTTTTGTAAGGGTTTAATAGTTTCATCAAAATCAGGGGTGAACTTCCTCACAAAATTGATTTTCCCAAAGAATGGTTGCATAGCCTTTTTGTTGTGAGGTAATAGAAGATGAGATATAGCCTTAATCATTTCCGAGTCTATGCGAATTACTTCTTGAGATATATTGTGGCCTAACAACTTACCTTCCTCGACACCGAAAATAGTTTTCTTAGGGTTTAAGGATATACCGTATTTCCTACACCTTTCAAAAATATGGGTTAAGTGCTGAATGTGATCTTATTTTTTCTTTGAATACATAGTTACGTCATCCAAGTAGACTACCACAAATTTGTTGATTAGTCCCCGAAATGCCACATCCATGGCCCTCTGGAAGGTTTCCCCTGCATTGATTAACTCGAAGGGAATATGTTTATAAGGGAAGGTTCCCCACTTGGTTTGGATGGTAGTTTTCAAGAGGTCTTCTTCTAAAACTAGAACCTGGTTGTAACCTGAGAAACCGTCTAGCAGGGAAAAAATCTCGGAGCCAGACACAGTTTGCAAGAGTTGTTCCATTGGTGGGACTGGGTAGTTGTCCTTTTCTGAAGCTCTATTGAGGTTTCTGAAATCTATGCATAGGCAGATTTCCCCAGACTTTTTCCTTACAGGAACCAAATTTTCTACCCATGCAAAGTGTCTAACCTGGAAGATAATTTTTACATCTAATAGTTTCTTCAACACCTGACACATGAGAGGTTCCAGTGATGGGTGGTATTTCTGAAGATTCTGTTGGAAGGGTTTCACTTCGGGTTTTAACGGGATAATGTGCTGAATGATATGAGTATCATAAGTTTTTAGATCTCGGTAGGACCATGCAAAGACATCTTGATATTGTCTGAAAAGTTTGATATAGGCCTTCCTTTACTCTTTAGATATTGTCTTGTCAAGATTTATATTCTTGGGATTTTTTGGGGTTCCGAGATTTATAGTTTCATGCATGGGGCAGGAACTACCAATTTTCATGTTCTATGACCCTTTAAATCATTCCCTTAGGTCAAATAGGTTTTCTAAATTGGCTATTCCTTTCGGTATCGTGTGAGACCTTGGTTTGTCAGTCAGTTGATCTGTCTGAGGATCCATTTCTCCTGATTGTTCCTAGAATATTTCATCGTCAATAGACAGGTCTTTAAAACTATCCTAATTGATGAAAAGGTTTATAATTTGTTCATCTCCTTCAAAGACCTTCCAATTCGAAATATTGTTAGGCACCAACAATTTGTAGAGTAGCTCGACAGTGAACCGAGAGGCTTCATAATCTTCTAGAGGTGATAGACTTGAGGCAGCGGTGGCCAGAGAATCAACAAGAATGTTCTTTGTTCTAAGGATCATTGTAATGTTGAAGGCTTCAAAATTTTCTCTTATACTGTGCACTTCCTGTTGGTAATTATTCAGGTGTGGAGAGTTGCAATGTATAGAATTCCTTACTTATCTAACGATAATTTTAGAATCTCTGAAAACCTTCAATTCTTTGACATTTAATTCTAGGGATTTATTTAGCCCCTTTACTAGAGCTTCATACTCGGCGGTGTTGTTTATGCATTCAAACTCTAGTCTACGGGACATGAAATTTTGTTTACCTTTTGGATCAGTGGGGATGCACCCTGCCCCTGACCCTTCTTGCAATTTAGAGCTATCAAAGTATAAGGTCCAAACTTGTGGGAACAACCTATCAAATTCTTCTTTCTTGTCACTTTCCTCTTCCCTTCTTGTTTGTTCCATGATTTCTAACATATGTACTTGACAGAAAAGGATTTCCTCCATCGCAGTTAAAATTTTCTCTTGAAAAATAATTTCAAAGTTTTGGGTAAGGGGGACATCAGACGAGAGGGGGGAGAAATTCCCAAAATCGGAGTCACAGAAATATTTTCCAAGCACGGGGAAATCGATCAATGAGGGTTCATTGAGGGTTTCTAAGTCAATGACCATGTGTTTTATATATCTTTCCCTATCGATCTTGATCATATTTTCATGCCCCTTTAATGGCAGACAAAGGTGAGCCCAGTCTGTACTAAAGTATCCGTTTAACTTCATATACCAATCCCGAATTAACAACAATCCATAATCTTCTGGGATATCTACTACAATGATGTCAATTACTTGCACAAATTTAGGGTGTGTCATTATTCCGATCATTACATATTTACGTTCTCCCATAACCTTCACCCGAGTTCTGTCTAATTGTATAACATGTTTATGTCTCTTGATGGGGATTGCGTTTAATTTTTTTCAAATAGACAATGGCATAACATTAGAGGATGCTCCTGAGTCAACCAAATAATTATGGAGGTTTATGTTGAAGAATTCAAACGTTAGAAGGAATGGAGGGACAAAATGTTTTCCCTTTTTATCTTCGAAGCAAGCGTTCACAATTGGTTTATTCCTTAGATCTATGGGGGTTAGATTTCCTCCTTGGTCGGTGCTTGTCATAGGGTTTTCTACTGAGATTAATGCTTGTAATAGAAAGTCCTTTTTCTGATGGATTCTACACATGCCCATGACCGATATGTTTTCCTTCAACTTTTTCAAGTCTTCTACTATGTTGTATTCTAGCTTGGGTGATTCTTGTGTATGGATGTTTATAGGGTTTCTTTGGGGAGAAAAAGGTGCTTTTGGGTGATCGGTATTTGTTCTTCCTCCCAAAGTTTGGGTCATTTTGAGGTCGGTTGAGACAGGTTGACCCCTACTTCATGTTTGTACAACCAAGACTTTTGCATGTGGTTCTTGGACTTCAAATAGGTCATCGAAAGGCATAGGTAAATCAAGGTCCCATATCAAAATGGTAGTTTATTCTGGTGGATCAAACTCTTCATGATCGACAATGTTTATAGTTGAGTCGCTTGATTGTTCGGTTAGGGAAACTTCATCTAGAAACCGATTGGCCATCAAATTCATGGCATGCACCCATTGAGGGAAGTCTCTTTCAGAGTGATTCTCTTGATGATATGTATCGAAATATTAGATGCTACATTTCCCAAATCGATGTTTAAGTTGGATGGGGGAGGTTCAATTTCTTTGAAAGGCGGATTCCTTTTAAATAAAGGCTTATAGTGCCTCTGACCTTGGTTTCCCTCCCATGTGCTTCTCTTCATGTCTATGATTTCGTTTGACAACTTTTTGACCATGCGTTGTAGGTCCTCTATGTCCCCACTTCCCTTTTTGGGACCTTGTTCTATTTGTTTCCCTGGGGGTCTAGTCAGCAGTAATCTTCTCCTGGGAGGAGGTTGAACTTATTTTTAAACTAATGAGACCTAGCCTTCTTTATACCCCTTCATTTGGAACTCTATTGTTTTGGCTTCTTCAAAATTCTCAGCTAAGGCTGGTTTGGCGACCCTTTTCAAAAACATGGAAATAGAAGTTGGGAAAGCATTAGCGTATACTTCAATTTGCAACTCCTGAGTAGGTTTAGCTTTGGGCTGGAATTTGTTTAATATGGTGGTAAATATTTGATTGAAGTATTTAACCCTTTCCTTTGAACTCATGGTAGCGGCGAACAACTTAGCCATCAAATATTATGTAGTGGTTTCTTCTGCAAATTTGTCTAGAAAAACCTTTTGAAACTTAGTCCAACTAGTTATGGATCCTACAAGTAAGTTAAAATACCATGTGGAGGCCGAATTCTCAAAAGTGTATGGGAAAAGTATGCATACTATGTATTCATGTTGAACATTCATCAGTCTGATAGGCAGTATGAAATTTTTGATATGGTCTTCAGGAAACCCTGAGGTTTTAGGATCAAATTTAGGGAGTAACTTTTCTGGATGTCGGGGTAGGTTTTGTACTTGTATAGGGATGGCCAAGGAATCTATGGCCAACCAAGGTTGGTTATTCTGAGGTGGGTTTCCCATTTCTTCATCATGGTCATTGTTATCTTCCATGTCTTCATATCGTTCTGAGTCAAACCCTTCCTCTTCAGAAAAGTTGTCGATCTCGAAGTAGTTGTCGACCGGTGTTTCAGGGATTAGATTAAGAGGATGTTCGATTTCGGTGAGGGCGAAATCTATCAAGTCTTCTACTATATGCACAAAAACCTGGTCGGGGGACTCGACCACTGGTCTGCTTATTTTTTTTCTTCGAGGAAGTAATGGAGCTAAGGGTAGCACACCAATATGTTGGGCGTAAGCTCTTGTGATTCTTTTGAATTGGTTCAATTCCTCATGAGGAAGAGCATGGGGTATATAAAGGAACATATTTTCTTCCTTGTGCTGGGGTGACTTACTCATTTCAAGAGTACTCAGTGTGTGTCGGCTGTCTTGGGAATGACTAGCCATGCATGTGGGCTATTTTGAACCTACAGGCTGTGCAAAATATTTTGTAAATAATATTGTCAGCCATTCATTCTCAGGCCCTCATTCTAGTGCTGATTATGTTGAGGGGTCCTAAATCCCTTTAACTCAACAACATGAACCAAACCAGCCATTGAGACCCAATTATACTCTACAACATTTAATGGTGGGATGGTTCTCCAGATCTTGCGATAAGGCCAATTAATCGATGGGCTTTACGTTTTCTTTTGAAGGATTCTCCTTCAGTTCAGATGTTCTCTTTTTGTATTTTTTTCTTATAGGTGGGGCCAATACAAGATACAAGCCAATATGAACCAACTAGGTAATCAAAGTGGGGGAACTTAACTACTGGAGAAGGTTGAACTTGGGATAACCCTTTTACTCTAGCATGCAGCCAATGATTCTCTACCACGGGCCTAGTAATAATACATTAACCTTATGATATTCCAAATTGACCGAGATACAATTTATCAGAAAGAAAACATGCATGCAATAAACGATGGAAAGAAAAATAATTCTCTTATCTCTAATCATCCATCACATAATAACACAATGATTTACTTTTCATCATTAAAGATAAGAACTATAAAGCATTGCCTTAGATAACTTATCAATATTTTTAGAAGCTCTTACTCGTTACAACATCCATTCATGAGATGAAATCAGAAATAATTCTTCTCCACATCCAATCATACACACTTTTGATGAAAAACACAAACTTATCTCTGGTCCTAAACAAGACTTCTCAATTAAGGGATCTCTGAAATAGTTCTTTACAAAATCCAAAAATGAGTGTCTTTGCCACAAACATCGACCTCTTTCTAATAGGTCGATCCTACTATTTATAACATGCTATTAACTAAAAATAACTATTAAAGTGCAACTAAGTAAAACAAAACTCGCCACATGGCTCTTTCTTCTATCAGTCTTTCTAAGAGCCATCACATGATCTCACTTAAGTGGATGATTCTTCTCGTACTCCGACCACTTGATGAAGAGATCCTCGCATGTGTTAGCATATGAGAATCTATGTTTTTCCATTGGGGATGAAAGAATCTCTCATATATCTACTACTCGTGCCTGATACTTGACTATTCTGGCACTTAACATAGCTCGAGCTGGGTGCTCCATGAACTGCCACACCTATCCTGGAGCCATGTCGATCACCTTTGATATTTCCTCAGCACATGATGAGTCTTGTTCAGTGTGCGATTTAACTATGTCGTGAAAGTCGACAAATTCATCAGGTGTACCAAATTTGGGGAGGCCAATGTCTCTCATTGCTCAGTTAATATTGGTCTAGCTTTTCTCGCACTTGGCCCATTTATCTTGGATTTCCCGATGAGGTTCCTGAGCCATTTTGACCCAATATTCGGTTGATTTCCTTATGCCGTCGATGTTTCTTTCCCTTAGCACTCATATGTCATGTTGTTCGGCGTCTCGGCCTTGTTGCACCAAACTGATATAGTCGATCCTTTCCACGGATTGACGTGCTTTCTTGTACCACCTCTCCATATCCTGAAACGTCGCCAGTGCCATGAGGGTTTCTACCTGAAGCTCGGCTATCCTTGTAGTGAATAGGTGTTGTTCATCTGTAAATTTGTTGTAGGCCTCCTGTAATTCACTTCTCAGGAACACTGCGGCCTGTGTGGTGTCCTAGTAATATTTCACCAAGTGGCCCAAATGTTCTAATTCCTTCAGAGCAGCAACCAACTCCTCTTCATCCTTTTTTCCTCTATCGAGGGTAGCATATGTGATTTCCATCCCTGAGCCATAAGTTTGGATGTATTAGCATGCTCTGTGTTAATCAAATTTTCCTCTGTGGTGATGAGGATGGAGCGATCTAGAGTGAACCTCCTCTTCTTCGTGGTTCTCTGCACGATATATTTCCTTTTCCAGTCATAAGTGATGGCATGTATGTCAACGACTTCATCCACGGGTTCGGGGATTTGTTGATCTCCCCAAGTGAGCATATTTCCTAGGCTCCCAGTGGTATATATTTGTTCAAGGTTGGGTGCTTGAACTTCCTCCACATGTTTGAAAGGTTCGACTTCTATTTGTCCTTCATCGGGAGGGTGAGTACCGATTGAAATTGAGGCGTCAGGGGTGTGCTCGATACTTACTTGATAATTGACCGTTGAGACGTCAATTTATTGCCATGGAGCTTCTTCATTTTGTTTGCCCGACCATGGCTCATCCTTCGAACTCTCTTCTTGGGTCTCTGGTGCATCGGGCAACCCAGTGTCTAAGACACTCTCGATCTCTTGTTCATTCTGTGGAAGGCCCTGAATTTACGCATTGGGAGCTGAGGAAGATGTCTTCTCTGGCTCTTTTTCCTCTATGATCTACACAGGGGTCACCAGGGATACCTCTGGGATTTCTTCATCATCATATATGTTTATCAATTTGCGAAGGGGGTTTGGTGCACTTTCTCTTCATGATGTTCTGACTGTCTTCAGTTGAGCTGAAACATCCCCCGGTGGTCCGAACTATGGCGTTGTGATTTCAGGGTTTTCTAACTCGAAGAATTCATCAATGTCTATTAGTTTAGGGCTGCTTGGGCCTGTTTGTCTTTCATCTGGGTTGTCAGCAGGGGACCCTATCATTCATGCGAAAACCCCTTGTCCACATGTCCTGTTTCATAGGGAAACCTCTATCCTGCACCAGAGCTTCTAGGGGAACCTCTGTTGCTTCTGCCACTATCATTTCTTCCCTGGCTCTTTGGGACTCTTGAGCCAATTTCTCTATGGTCATCGCTTGTTCATCCAGACTCATGGATTTGAACTTGGTCATTTTGGGGTCGACCATCCTTGCCACTACGTCGTCCTAGTCCTGGGTATTTTCTGTGAAGACTTCATCTTCAAATATTGTTGTGGGCATATGGCCAACATGATGACACTTGTGAGGCATGTTTCAAGACTAGACCCTTTGGATCGTTCTTGCGGAATCGGTCAGTCTAGAATCTGAACTCTAATTGTCTTAGCCCTTCTTGTTTGGATTGAGTGGTGTCCTTCACCATGTAGAAGCCTACATGGAAACCATAAGGTATGAACACACGTTTCTTCTCCTTGACTAGAGTGGTGTTGTAGCCTTGAAGGATGGTCTGGTAGCATATCTCTCCTACTAGAAGTCGGTCAGGGACATGCACTAGTAGAATATGTGGTGATCTGGTAACCCTGAACACCCTAATGTAGGTATCACGTTCATCCAGGTACCAGTGGCCTACCTTTGATATCATTTTCTTGGTCGCAGTCGATATTCACGAGCATTCTTTTTTAAAAAGAAAGAAATAAATTCATGCAATTAATTCATCGCAAATGAGAGAGTAATACTTGTTGTACATGTTCTCCCGTAGGATGAAATATATGTGGACCAAGAGCTCTGCAATGTGCCATCTCAGGTTCATGCCAACAAAAATGTTTCTGGCACACATGACATCAAGTAAATATGAATCCATGTAGAAGACCGGTGTCTCTCCTTCCTACAACGTTTAAGCTTGTTGTATGTAGATGCTCATTTGCTTAGAAATTATGGCTCCCCAGTTTAAGCCACTCTCGGAAATGGCCACTGTGTAAGCTAGAAGCATCCATGCCTCTGAAAATCTGGAGCAGTTCTTCTATCCATATAATCGACAGATGAGAGCCATTAGGTAGATGTATTGACCCCTTAAGTTGGTCGTCTGGTACCAGTCGTTTCTTTGGTTGGTGTATTTCTTATCTTCTCTCCACCATGAGGCCATCACCCAGCCGGTGTCATGGCGCTCGTAGAAGTTTATGACAAAATCTGTGTTTAGTCGCTCCTCGGGGTCTCTAAGCTTGTAATACTTTTGAACCTCCACCAGAAGGAACACTCCGACACACCCACCATTGTCATCGTTGATCAAACATTTATGTGTGTCTGTGTGGTCAATAAGCCACTTCATGAATTTGACACAGGGAAAGACAAGGGTTTTTCTAGCCACCATATGCAAGTATGATCGTCGGATGTTTTGGAACACTTCGTCATCGAGCGCTCTGACATCAGGATCAATGTGTGGGATTTATTCTGGGTATTCCTCCTAACTGATCTTTTTAAAGAGCTCTCCCCAATGCGGGAGTGTCATCTTGGACCTTGTTCTTTTCTTTGTATCTCTAAAGGCCGGAGTTGGACAAAATCCTTCTTCCTTGATGTTTTGATCATAGGCTTCGGTCTTGACGTGTATTCCAATTGTCTTACGACCCCTGGGGAGGAGCCTTCTCCTACCTCTAGTTCTTTTATCTTCGACGCCCTCGATGATCGTCTAGTGGTTGGCTTTCTTGGCGGCATTGTTCCTGCATTCAAAATAAATCTTCAAAGACTGTGTATAGAGAAACACTGGATACAAATATATGAAGTGTAAACATGTAAAATCCACAGACATGGGTACATACCTGTAAATCTTGCTAATCCTGGTTATTTGATACTCACGGGATCTATGCAGCTTTAGAATTGCTCGTCTGACTTCTCTGGATGCTTTGAATTTCCTTGCGTGCAAAATGATTCTTCTTACAACGGCTCAAGAGGATTTAAACTAGTGAAGAACTTACCATGTTGCATCAACCATTCAATTCAGGTGATGAGTGCAATTTAAACAAATCTATCGCTGAATCTCTGTAACTTAAATTCATCGTGGGTTGACGGCGGAGGCGCGGGGGTGATGTGATCTATTGGTAATTTCAAACGGTCATATTGATTAGTGCACGAGGTATAAAATAGTGTGGGATTTGGTATTAATTAGCCTCTTAAATGCTCCAAATCTAATCGTATCTAATGCTAAAACGTCCCATCGTTTTTCTTTCTTAGTGGGTGGATCGGGGATCGGGTATGTGTTATGAAAATTTTCGTCGATGTCCCTCGCAAAATCTCCAATGCCGATCAATATCATTGTATAATGTCGTCGTGACAAAGATGACTCAGAGGTGTGACTTGAACCTAGGGAACCAAGGATGACCCAAGGTGAAACTAGACCGTACGTTTTTTCGATCTGGAAAAGACACGTGGCGTTGAAGACCGATGACCTAATTCGCATGTATTAATCAGACTCAGAACTTTCTTCAAGTTGTGCGTTCTAAAACAAATCTGGGCTCACCGATGCTGAAAAGGTATTGGGGGTTGGCAATCGAGGATAAACCTATCACGTGTTTTCTTCGGATTAGCTTCCTCAAAAAGTCAGGATGCCGAAATGCTTCGAGGATCGGCGATTGAGAAAATTATTTATCATGGTCAGAATGTTCGTTGCGATCCTTTTCGGTCTTCCCTGATTTCGATAAGCGCATCATGTATCGGCTATCGATGATATCGTTTCTTTCTTCGTTAATGTTTATTTCCCTCATCCTTTATCGATGCCAAAGAGGAATCGACTATTGGAGATATCCTTATGCAGAAACTTTGGCACAAACAAAAACTTCCTTTTGCCGATGCTGAAGGAGATCGACGCTCGGTGACTGAGGTTTCCCAAGTGGCTTTTCCATGTTGAATTCTTTCCGATGTCGAATCTGAGTGTGTCGAGTGAAGTGTTTTGAATTTTGATTCTTTGTTGAGGTGTTAAGGATTTTTTTTTTTTTTTAAGTCATGGGGTTTCATAGGTTTAAAACAATCCTGAAAAGATACCAAGAGTCATGATAATAAGCAAAAGGAAAAACATTTTCCCAAAAATGAATTTGAATCAGACAGTGCAAAGATCAAGTAGTACCCAAAAATTGAAAAATTGACATAGGCTTTTTAGGGTGGGTTGAGTGCTCAACAATACCCTATAAGAAAACATATAAGTGTTTTTTTGAAGCATACCATTTCCTGCACCATGTTACATTCCATATTATCAGTTGTGATATTATTTCAGTTTCCATACCTCAGAATAATCGTATGTGGATCCAGAATTCTTATGAAGTTTGGGTGATGCAAATGCTTGCTTGCATCTGAATGTGCTATATGACAGTTTTGAAAGCATCGGCTGGAGGTAACTCTATTTACTTCTCATTGGTATGAGGACATTAATATGACTCTTATGAAATGAAATTGCATAAGGGTTTGTGCCTATTGAAAAGAAAAAATCAAAGTTAATACCTATGCTATGGCATTTAAAATAGATTGAGAAATACAAACTTTTAAAAAAAGTTTATTTGATTTACTTCTTTATAGCAATGAATAACACAAAATATACATGTCAATGCAAAGTTTAGTTCCTTAAATAATATAGACATATAATATTGGCATGGTGATAATGTGTTGGCAACTGGTATAAACCTTGAGTTTAACATAGCACATGATTTAGCTTTTCAAGGTGTATGATTTGGTTGACATGTTATATATAGTTATGTTATAAGGTATACATCTTGGCCTTTTCACATGGATATAAGCTATGTCGTGATCACCATAAATTACAACATTGAACTGATACATTGTGGTAGCATTTATTTGAAAAGGGAATAAACATTGTGTTTTATATGATAAATGGTATGATTTATGGTTTGCTTTGGTGCATACAAGTGTAATATGATATCGAGCATGACATTGTGCATGGTATAATGTTCGAGGGTTATGTAAATTAAGTGGTATGAAGTGTTGAGTTGGAAATCATATTTGGTATTTGGTTTGAATGACGACGTGATGGGCAGGACATGCATTGAATAATAAGGATGTGGGAATTTTCTCCCATAGTCACGTGTTTTACCATCTCATTTTTTTTTGGGTTTCTTTCATTTCATTTAGTTGATTCTGTGGAGAGAGCTCAAAATTGGCCTTGAAATCCTACACTTAGTAGTTGCAGCAACTATCTCAACCCAACATTGGTAACAAAAATCTCCAAGGCAATGTACGTACTCACCAATCTGTTGAAAATATCTTCCATGTATTTTTTCAAAGCAATGAGTTAGTAATGGCTATGGTTTTTGACTGGTATTGAGTGTGTGGCTCCTCCTCCCTGCTTCTTGATCTTGAATGGAAGTATTTTGAATTATGTTTGGGGGTTCCTATTCGCAAAAGAAAATAAATATTTTGTTTCAACTCTTTGTTGAATGCATTCTTCACTCTATTCATATTTCCATTTTCCATTTCCTAGATACTAAAGAGAATGGATGGTTGGTTGAACTCAGTCTTGTTATAAGTATTATGAGTCAAACATAAACCTAGGTTTGTGGTTAATAATAGTTAGTTAATTGCTTATGCAACCAAACTTCAAATTGTTCTTTGTTTTTCTAGTTTTTGTTATGGGTTTAATCCATATGGCCATAATTCCTATACACCAAATATTTTGGGGGTTATGGTTAAACTCGTGATTGCACAATGATTTTTAATGATTAGAATTAGTTCGAATTTGAAAAAGCGTACATCTTGTTACCGTTGGAAAATTACATGACCAAGAGTGAATGGTTTTATGTTAAGTCTGAGTTGGGTTTTGAACCCAAACCCATATAATGGATGGTTGATTTCAGATTGGGATTAAAATTTTGATTCAATTTGTTCATTGTAGCAAACATTTTATAACCAACAAAGGTATTATTTGAACCCATTTTTGTGCTGAGTTGGTTTTATGTTAAGTCTGAGTTGGGTTTTGAACCCAAACCCATATAATGGATGGTTGATTTCAGATTGGGATTAAAATTTTGATTCAATTTGTTCGTTGTAGCAAACATTTTATAACCAACAAAGGTATTATTTGAACCCATTTTTGTGCTGAGTTTAGTTCGGGTTCAAAAGTAGGCTTATGAGTGTTTCCACATATTTTGAATTTGGTATTGGTTTTGAACTCTGGTCATATAAACATTTATGTTTGGTATTGGTTTTGAACTCTGATCATATAAACATTTATGTTGCATGCAATGAGAAAAGAACCATATATGCTATGATTATATCCATGCTTGAACTCATATCTCTTGGTTATGATATAATTTGGCTCATTTTGTTTTGGGTTTGTGAAAATTTTATGGTCAACCCATGTTGGGCACTTACTCAACTCTTTGATATGGCTACACACCCATCATTTCTCTTGCTGATTATAACACTTGGGTTACCCTATTATCCTTTGTTTGTTTGATTTAAATCAATAATGGTATGAGATCAATGAATTGTTGGTTCGGTTCAGATCTTCATACAAGTCTATAATCGTGATTTGGTTTGAACTCTTGGTAACTTGACATAATATGTATTTGGTTGGAAATAAAATTTGTTTCGTCCTATTTAATATTTAATCATTGAAGCCATTCTATTTCAATTATAGTTCTAAATTTGGTACTAGTTTTGCAAATAATCGCAAATGGTCATAATGGAAAGAGTTTGGTTTGTATTTAAAAATATTGGTTGAGATCATTACTAATTTGGCATCTAGATAGTTTGATACAAGTTTGAGTTGTTGAATATAAATATACCTTGCATCTGTGGCATATGATTAAAATATGGATGAAGAGTTTATTTTTTATATGAATAATGAATTATCTCCACATCACATATCATTTTAAAAAAAATATTCCCAAATTTCCAAAAACATTTTTCATTTAAATTTCATAGAATTACTTCCCTTGTTTATGTAAATATAAACCTTTAAAGAAGAGATCTACTAGCAAATTAGTTTATATGGCATTGATATTGGTTCTGGTCGAAAGGAGATATATGAGTAGTTTTTTTTATTTGGAAGCATTGTGTGACAAAGAACTAGTTTGAGCATACTTGAATGTTGTGTAAACAATTTATTCTAAAGTGAATAATATACAGGTTATTTGATTTACAATATATAATGAAAAAAGATATGAACATAACTAATTAATTATCTATGGATTATGAACATGAAATTCTTCATACATTCCTATCATAATATAACATTTTCTAGAAATTATAAATCCCTTGTCATTATTATTTCATTTTCATTCATTGCCCATGTTCAAAGAAATTGATGATTATTTATGTGAAGAAGTTTGGTAAAATGTACAGTCCAGATGTTTGGAACAACTAGTAAAGAGTGGATTATCTATCATATTGTGGTTTTTCTTCCTTGTTTTCCCTCATTCCCTTTCATTTGCCCTTGGCATGCTTGATTGCTTGGTTTTTTCAAAGCCATTGGTAAATCATTTGAAAGAAAAATAGTATTAGATGTTTGATATGTTGTATCTTGTATATTTATTAATTGAATTATTGATGCATATAGATGAGATTTTTCAGTCGCGATAGTAGTTGCAGTGGAAAGAGAGGAAACACGGGTCAGAGAGGAAGAGTGCCTATTGTTTTGGGCAATGATGAATAAATAAAAGAATGATATTCTCAATTCACTTATGAATAAATAAAAGAATGAAAATATGGTTTAGATGAGATTTTTCAGCAGAGGTATGTATTTAGAAAAATTATTCACATATGAATGATGTTCATAGGAACATGAATGAAAATGGATGTTGATCCATTGTACAAGATGAATGTTGACAACATAACTTCAACCAACCTCTATTTAGTGACTCTTATTTTTTTTATCTTTAAAATTCATTTTAATATCTCATGCTTCTCATATTATAAGGTAACATTTTAATATGTCATGCTTCTTATATTGTGGCACAGTGATCGTGGGAATGCACCATCCTTGGAGCAGGTAAATGACTAACAATATCCATATCCATTTAAAGTGAATTTTATTATTGCTTTTTATAATTGAATTAAATTATTTTTTTGTTGATATATGTAGTTATCGACACTTGATGTTGACAATGTGGGTGATGATGAAAAATTGTTTGAATCCATGGGCTCGATGGAGACAACTAAAAAGGTTGTGAGAGAGGAAAATAGGGAACTTATTACATTGGGTAGGTGTGACCCAAAGGAAGAGAAAAAAAAAGGATGCATAGTTTTGATGGAAGATATACAACGATATGTGGTAACCACCATCTTTTCAAAAGGTTATTTATCACATATGTTCATTTATGAATTATTTTTTTCTACTTTTATAAGATCTGAATATTTTTTTTTTCTTTAAATAGGATTTATTCAGAGCTTCTCAATAGCCTGCTCCCGAGGTTGGTGTTGGTAGCAGTGATTCTCAAACACCACAACGTCATACCACAAGCCACATACCCACGAGGCTCTTTGGATCTCTACCTGTGGCTAACATCCCCATGAATTAGATGATTGAACCTTCTGGGGCACTTGACACACCCTCACAGTGCACACCAGACCAAGCACATGAGGTGGAGATGAGCCAATTGGTGATTCTACAAATTTATTTCCTGGATCGTCACGTGTTACCAATAGGGGAACAATGCCAATTAGCTTTTTGGTGGACAAGAACATTTCTACTATCAAGATACCAAAAATCCTAGGTATTTATGAATGTCTTCATTATTTCCTATGATCTAATTGAAACATACATCTCTTCGATTATTTTAAATTAATGATCATATTTTTCCGCAAGAAACAACCTTTTTTAAGCATATGAATGACAAGGCCTTAGTTATTTTTGGGCCCACAATATGCACATGGTGGAATGCGCAGAATCCCATTTTGAAAAATGATCTTATTGACTACTTGGTTGGCCTGTTTGGTGAATCCTTCAACAAAATTGGAGTCAACTCATTGGCCAATACATATTTGAAATATGTGATGGATCAATATATGGTTCATTTGCAAACAAACCCTAGGTATGAGAATCCTCTGATGATTCCTGAGAATGAGTGGAAGAATCTATTGGAGGATGCAAAGGAGAAGACAACGAGAAAAAAAAGAAAGACACCACCTAGTCTACGAAGGTATATCATATATTGAATTTGATATGCTAAATTTTCTTTAGTTCTATTTAAAAATTACCATATACAACCTATTGGAAACTTTTCGTAGGCTCCCAAACATGTCAAAATCAACCGAGGAAAGAATAGAAAAACATGGACAACACAAACTTGGCCAGGGTGGTTACATGAAACTAAAAGCACAAATTGTAAGTACCAAATAATTAAACCATATCATTCCTATCATCATCAAAAATTTATTTAATTGAATCCAATAATCTAAATTTGAGATCTTGTGCAATGTAAGGGGATTAATTCAAAACTGCAACCACTGAAGAATACTTTCAAATTGGTTTCATTTTTGGCTTTCAAGACTTGGTTGAAAATCAACAAAGCATGGGGAAATAAAAATATACCCCTGTAATGGACTTTAATGGTTGATTACTTGTAAAATCTATTCACAATTCATTTCACCCATAAATGAATGTGTCTTTTTGTTTTAAGAAAGAGAGAAACAACAATAATGAGGCCAACGGTGGACAACATCCCCTTGATGGTGGAGTGCATCCCGATGATGGTGGTGTGCAACCTGACCATGACATTATTATGGATATAAAATTAGAAGTATGGATTACAATTACCAATATTTACTTACAGATGGTGTACTTATAAATTTTCTTGTTTCAATGGAAGAGCATGTAGATGCAGATGCTTGGTGAGAGCATGAACATATGGAATCCAAACCAATGGTATCAACTAGTCAACATGGTAAAGAACAATGTAATGATATTTGTATTAATGCACTACTTCTGTGAATAATCACTAACCATATCAATTTAACCCTTTTTGTTATTGTAGTTGATGTTCCTCAACAATAACTTGTACACCGTGGAGAGTACATGAATATATGTACAATCCATCAAAACATGAATATTCAATCAACACCAAGAGAGGGCCTAAAATTTGAAGCAGATCAAGAAACATATGAGCCAATAAACAAATATATGAAAACTAAGAAACATAAAAATAAGTGATTGAATATATTATGAGAAACATGTATAATTGAAATATATTTTGATGATAAAATTGATTAATATATACTATTTGTTGCTACCATATTATGGATGAATGTTATATGTTTTGTATGTACAAAACCACATATCTGCACATGCATTATTTCTTTCATTTCACTTTAAATTTTGTTTTTCTACTTTCTATGCAAGAATCGTGCTATGCCACTTTCAATTATTTTTCAGTAGATATATTGGGTATGGGGAATTGAGAGTGATGTGAGGGTGGAGGAAAGGGGCTAAATGAGATTCCACCTTCATGTGGTTGGCGATGTCTAGTAGAGAATAAATTATTCTCTAAACCAAGAGAATCTCATTCATGTATTCTATTTTAATATTTGGAGAGTCTCATACATGTTGATATGTCTGTTTATTTATTTAATTATTATTCAGTCATATAAACTTTTATTCTCTGATGATTTCTGTAGGTCTTCGCAATATAAATGAAACTAACAGCTAGCCCATGTGTGATGTGGTTTTACAAGATCCCTCCTCATCGATCTCATGGATGTAGGTAGTTAATACTCATTTTTCCATTTTAGTTAGTGTGTGTGAATAATTGCCAAAGATTCATGTATATTTAAACCCTTTACTAAATTATGGGCACAAATCACCCTAGTATAAATTCTTTAGGGTTTACAACAAATCCACAGTCCTATAACTTGTAACTTTTAAATTTTCAACACCATACATGGATTTTTATTCCTAAGGCATACATTTTTCATCATGTCCCATGTTCATGCATTTTTCCCTTTATGCATTTTTTTGTACTTACAAGGAAACTTTTAGCCTTTATGCACAATAGAGGGTTTTTGGTTTCAAAATGCGCAACCAAAGTATGAATATCTGTAAAATAATAAAATCCAAACTCCACAATTTGAACCACTCAATTGGAGGTCATATGAGACTTAAGCGTGCATTTTACAGTAAGACGATTTTGCCCTCCATTTTACAAAAGGTTTTGAATCTTGGTTCAAGGTAGAAGTACTTATTCATTTTCAAATGCACTCTAAATGATATCTATAGATTTAGAATGTTATTAATTTCAATCCAAAACTTATATCACTAAATTGGGAGATATATAGAAGCATGTGTGTGCATTTCCATTAGGTCACTTTCTACTGCTTGGGTCTCTCAATTTACAAGGCAGATTTTTCCTCTTTTACACAACAATCACTTTTATGTTTGCAAACACAAATCTAAATATGTAGACAGGGGTAAAATTTCTAATACACCCTTATAAACTTGAATCGCTAAAATCTTAGGTGTATTAATACCTAGTTGTGCATTTTTCATCATGCCCCGTTTTCATGCATTTGTAAGCATCCCTTTATGCGTTTTTTGCATTTACAAGGTGATTTTTAAACTTTATGCACAATAGAGGGATTTTGGTTTCAAAATGCACAACTAAAGGTACGAAAATATGTAAAATGATAAAAACACAAACTCTGCAAATTTAATCACTCAATTTGGAGGTCATATGAGTCCTAGGAATGCATTTTACAGTAACACAATTTTACCCTCCATTTTACAAAAAATATTGAATTTTGGTTCACGGTAGAAGTCCTTTTTAATTTGAAAATGCACTCCAGATGATATAGATAGATTTATATGTTATTAACTTCAACCCAAAAATTATATCACTAAATTTAGAGCTATATAGAAGCATGGGCATTCATTTCCATTGGGTAACTTTCTATTGTTTTGGTCTCTCAATTTACAAGGCATATTTTGCCTCTTTTACATAGCATCCACTTTTGTGTTTGGAAATGAAAATATAAATATGTAGACATGTGTAAAAGTATCTAAGGAATCCTCAACAACTTGAATCACTCAAATTGGAGGTGTTTAATACTTGGTCATTCATTTTTGTGAAGTTTGACGTACATTTTGCACAAGGCCATAAATTATAGTTTAAAAGTAAAACATGTATTTCTTAAATGTGAGTGTACATTTTTAGATGTGGAGGCTCTAACAAGCTTGAATTAGAGTTTTATGAATCAATAGAAACCCTAATCCTAATCGTCTATATCATCATATATCAAGAAAATTTGCATTTACATTTGGCTTAGCATCTTCGACTTCTTAATCTAACACATCTACCAGCTCCATGTGTCCAATGCATCATAAGCATGTATTTCAGTGTACAACACCAATTTGAATTTATTTTGACTTTATTATCCATCCATCGAAACTCTAATGCCACGATTCATTATCGGATATATGTCGGTATTCCAACATAATGTTCCCTCCCATATTTCTCAACCCTGTCGATCTTCAAGCACTCAATCGTTGCCACTCCGATGGACGTTTCCCACCCTAGCATTGTCTCTCCGATGTACTTTTCCCACCCCAGTGTCTCCACTCCAACAGAGGTGACCTTCCATACGGTTGCAATTTTGATGGCATGCACGTTGAATTTATGAGGGTCTTTATGTCCGATATCGTCTCACTAACAATCGAGGTCGTTGATATTATGATGACCACTTGGGTGATGATAATTTTCTAGAAAATGCCATGTGGAAGCTTGTGGCATTGAACAAATGAAATCCATATATGATCATCATCGTTGTGCAAAATTATACTTGATTAAATATCTCCATAACTGCCACGTGGTAGTTTCCTATGTCGAACATTTGAGCGATGGATAAGGGAATTGATAGTGTGGAAAAATGACTTTGATGAACCGATTTGATTGGCATTGTTGAAATATCAGTGTTGTTTCGTTGAAACGACAAAATAAATTTTGATAAATGTATTGGTGAGATTTGATTAATATATGATGAGAGTGCTTGTGATCCATATTTCATTCATGCAACATCATAGTTGTGGATAGTTTTTCTGCACCATCCACTCAAAACTTCAGTGTCATCCATATTATTCAATACTTCCATGGTAAAACCTTTATGTATAATTGGTGAAAAAATACACCAAATTAGAAACAATAAAAAAATTTCTTACATAAAATCCCAACTTATATAAATTTGACTTTATTCAATGGTTTCCCTTATGACAACGTTGATAGATGCATAATAGTATAGTGTTGGAAATTTGGTTGTCATTGATGTCAACATTGATATATAGGTGAAGTATCATTGATTGATTGGTTTGTCAAGCATTGTCAATTTTGGACATAATGTTATGAAGGTGACTTGAATGTCAATAGAAGGATAATATTGATTAAATATATTGTATGAACTTGATGCACTCATGCTAGTGGCAATATGGTCTATGGTGGAATATGTTATTAGCATCCATGCACAAAAGAAGAAATTGTCTAGATATAAAAGGGTAAATGGAGAATCCAATATGGATCCATACAAGTCATACAATCAAGAATTTTGGTATAAAAGTCTCAGCAAGAAAAGTTTCAACCAGTCGAGTTGGAAACGATTTTCTCAGCTAGTCAAACCTTAAGTCAAGTCGAAACAATTAAATGGGTCAAATCGACTAACTAAATGCAAGGAGAAAGGATCAAAGTCGAGCGTTTCAATAAAATGCAGTAGATATCAAGAAGTCTAGTATAAACATCTCAACAAGAAGTTGAAGAAGTTGAAATTGAAAAAGTCTAAGGTCGAAGTCAAACACAATGTAGTAGATATCAAGAAGTCTGGTATAAACATCTCAATAAGAAGTTGAAGAAGTCAAAGTTGAAAAATTTGAAGGTTGAAGTCAAAGAGATCGAAGGTCGAAATAGAAGAGGTCGAAGAAGTCGAAGGTCGAAGTCGGATAAGTAGAAGAAGTCGAAGGTCAAAGTAGGATAAGTAGAAAAAGTTTAAGTTGAATAAGTTGAAGATCGGTATGAGTAGAAGTGAAGTAAATTACCTCAAAGGTCGAAGTCGAAGGAAAATTGAGTTGGGAAATACAAGTTGGCCAAAACAAGTCGGGACGACCAAAATCGAATTACACAAGTTGGTTTTCTTCTAAATTGAGCCGATCCAAGTAGAAGTGAAGTAAATCACCTTGAAGTTCGAAGTGAAATAAAATTGAGTCTAGAAATACAAGTCGGCCAAAGCAAGTCGGGACGACCAAAGTCAAATTACTCAAGTTAGTTTTCTTCTAATTTAATTCGGTCCAAGAAAGAAGTAAACTAAATTGCCCCAAAGGTCGAAGTTGAAGTAAACTTAAATCAAGTCGGGTCGAGGCTGAAGCAAGTTGAGTTGACCAGAATCAAATTACTCAAGTATAATTTCTTCTATTTGAGTCGACCAAAAGATGTTTGTCAGTCAAATAAGAAAGGAAATACGAAAAAGGGTGAGAGAAAGTCGAATCTTTGGTGACTATTAATTGAAAGGGCGTCAATTTTAATATCCACCATGACGTAAAATATTTACAAGTTGAGTTTAACTAGTCACCAACAAAGGAAATATATAGAGGTTGATTTATAAATTTATGAAAAGGTAAAATGTACTGAAGTCAATCTGGCATCTGACGATGAAAATGAAATCTAGGCAAGTTGATTTCAAATAACCTCTTGTACCATCCACCTCGCACATCTTCTAGGGAAATTTCTTATATATATATTAATTAAGTATGTTCTACACAAAACCCATGTTGTAGAATTTTAAAATTCATTTCCATGACTCCATAATATTCATACGAAAATAGATGTCTAATTTGGTGTACAAAAATCAATTAGTAAAAGTTACCATTTGTGTTAATTAAATGAAGGGGTGCAATGTTTCATTCCAAAAGGACACATTGTTTAAAAGTGGCACCCCTTGGAGGACTATATAAGAAAAACAATACAAAGGGAAGAAGGGTGTGTTGGTGGATATCTATATATATATATATATATATATATGTACTGAAGTCAATCTGGCATTTGACGATGAAAATGAAATCTAGGCAAGTTGATTTCAAAGAACCTCTTGTACTATACACCTCACACATCTTCTGGGGAAATTTCTCAGATGTATATTAATTAAGTACGTTCTACACAAAACCCATGTTGTAGAATTTTAAAATTCATTTCCATGACTCCATAATATTCATACGAAAATAGATGTCTAATTTGGTGTACAAAAACCAATTAGTAAAAGTTACCATTTGTGTTAATTAAATGAAGGGGTGCAATGTTTCATTCCAAAAGGACACATTGTTTAAAAGTGGCACCCCTTGGAGGACTATATAAGAAAAACAATACAAAGGGAAGAAGAGTGTCTTGGTGGATATATATATATATATATATATATATATAATGGATTGAATGAAAGTTCATTCTATCAAGTTGGTGTATGTTTACAAGATGAGTCTTGTCACGAGGATTGGATTTCTCACATCTTAGTTGATATGAGATCAACAAGCTGGGTCTTGTTATGAGGGTTGGATTCCTCATTTCTCAGTTCGATATGAGAACTACAAGTTGGGTCTTGTATTAGAGAGTTGGATCTCTCATATTCAGTTGAAGTTGAAGATATTAAATGATTGATTTTATTTGTATTCATTCAAGTGAAATAAATAAAATAATGATATTTTATCTACTTCATACAATTTGTGTTATACATGTTTATGAATAATTAATTGAACTGCATATATCTTATTCAATTAATTTAGTTAATCTATGAAAGTGTGAAAAGTAGCCAAAAGTTTCAGACATTGATTCATCTGCCCTCTCAGTTTCATTGTGTGTTTCAACAATTGGTATCAGATTAGGTGCCTTCAGCACAATTTAAACATTATAAGGTAGATTCTGAAGAAATGACTAGACAAATGTCTCTCTCCATAAATGAAGCTCCAGTATTTGATGGAAAATACTACTCTTCATGGAGGGAAAGAATGAAATGGTATATGAATTCAAGAGGATCTGGTGTTTGGGACTCAATAGTATCTAAACCTTGGTACTCAACTACCTCAAAGAACAAATCCAAAACTGCAAAAGAAGCAAAGAAAAATAATTCAATAGCATTAAAGGAAATCCAGAATGGATTGTCAGACCAAGCAAATAAAATATGGGACACTGCACCTCTGCTAAAGTACTATGGCTCCAACTAGAGAATTCTTATAAAAATAAAGGACAAGAATAGAAAAGGAGAATTTGTATCAGAATAAAGAACAAGACATAGAAAAATATAATTCTAATCAAATTGAAGAACAAAACATAGAAGAGGACAATTCCATAAAAGAATGGATGCAAACCCCACTCATCAACATAGAAGACTACTACATCAAAGAATTGATGAATACATCAGTATTCACAGAAGAAAAACTATTATATCTTAAGACTGATGTTTTAGTTACATTGGAAGTGATTAGTTTGGAACTAGGAAATGGTCTGTATATTGAAGTTACTAGGGGGGTTCTTGACTAGCTTGAATACATAATTATGTGCACTTTAGAAGAGTTGGAGAAACTTCAAAAGAAATATATGTTGTTACTACAATAGTAAAATCAATCTAGCAACCATAAAGAGAATGCACAAAAGACTCTGCTAGAATACAAAGAAGAAGAGATCAAAAGATTCAAGACTAAAGTTGTTAATCTAAAAAAAGAAATGAATAAATTGAAGATGTATGAAAAAATCAATAAATGCACAAAAGACTTAGAAGAAACAAAAGAATTGGGCAAAACTCCAAAGACTTAACTTGAGGAAGCTAAATAAATTGAAGAAACCCTGAAGAGCCAGTTGACTAAAAGGAAGAATCATGCCACACATTGGAATTAGAAGTCATCAACCTCAAAATGATTCAGCTAGAAAACAAGGAAGAAATCAAAAGATTAAAGAATGAATTTGTTGATCTAACAAAACAAATAGAAGAGTTGAAGACATATGACAAAACTAATAAATGCACAACATTCTTGGATGAGACGGAAGAAATAGTCATCAGTTTAAAGACTTAACTTGAAGAAGCTAAGGAAATAGAAGAAGCCTTGAAGATCCAGTTGACTAAAAAGGAAGAAACATGTCACATGCTGTAATTGGAAGTTATCAACCTCAAAAATAAGAATGAAAATACAAAAGCAACTGTCAAATTCCAGAACAGCTCAACTATCCTGGATAGGATATGGAACAGTCAAAGACCAACTGATGAAAAAACTTGTCTTGGATACAATAAGAAAGAAGAAGGTGGAAAATGGAGCACCATTCAAAAACATGATAAAGGATCATCCTACTCAAAGTAAAAGGTACAGTCACAAACCAAAAACAAACCGTGAAATTTGTCAAGGAAGGAAGCTATAAAAGTAAAAAGCAAGAACATATCAAAAGGTTGACTTCTCATGTCACAATAGAATCGAGTATGGAAACACCTTCAATGGTTATTTATTTTCTTGTAATAAATTTGGTCACAAAGCATTGGAGTGCAAGAGTCTTGAAAAGAAAATTCAGGAAGGTCCAATAACTTAATGAGATGTTGGAGATACAACTATATTGGGCACACACCAAAGTTTTTTCATACAATGAGATGCTACAACTATGGTAAGTTTGGACACAAATTCCAAAAATGTAGAAAATCAAGAAGTCGACCCATGAAGAATAATCCATACAATTCAGAAAGGAAAGCTAATGAAGTTTGGAAGAAAAGAGGAAATGAAAAATCCCATAAGACAAATTTAGAAAGAAAAGGTCCAACAAACATAGTGCCTCATGGAAATATTTGGAGAAAGAGATCGGAACAAAGCTACAAAGATTCAAAAAAGACAAAGCTCCAAGAGAATGAAGATATTACACCTAAAATTGATGAGGTAGATAATAACGGAATGATGGGTGAAAGTTGTAATAAGAAAAGTGAAAATTTGAATTTTGCATATAAAGTTGATCAACTTCAAAAAGTTCCTAAAGAAGAATATGGCACAACTATAGATCTTGATAATATTTATAAAATCAAGAGCCCATTAGTCAATGAAATAAAAATACAAACATAAAATCTCAAAGAAGAAAATGAACATTCTGTTGTACAAAACAATGATGATGATGACCAAATAGTAGAATTGAGCAAAGAAGATTCTGGAAGTTTTCCAACTAATGAGCTACTAAATTCCACATCAACAGAAAATGATGAATTGAAGGAAGGAAGAAGGATTCAAGAAATAATTAAGGTTGTCCTTGATGATGATCTTATCATAATTAAAACATAGAAGAAACCTTACAAAACAAACATTTGAAGGACAATAGGTGACATTAAGTCTTGTTTCCTATAATTCTTAGCAGATTCTAGTGAGATGATTGGCTATTTTGCATCATAATCCATTGATGAACCAACTACTAAGAGGAATATCATCATGAATAAATTAGGAGTAGTCTGGAAGAAAGTGAAGGTAGTTCTTGAGAAACATTTGTATAAATCTTGGCACACTCTTTAAGAAAAATAAATGATTAAATGATATGTAGTGTATCATCGAAGAAGATTGATTAGAAGAGGACTAGAGCTTAAAATTTCCATGTCTCGAAGTATTTGAAGAAACACTACATCAGAATATACTATGACCAATTTAATCTTGTTTCTAAAGAGGCAGAAGTTGAAGTTGGTTGCTACAGAATCAAATGACTATGATAGAAGCATCACCTCAGTGGGAGAATCATCTCAAAGAAAGAGAAAATAAATATCCCCCCTGTCATTGTTGTCAAAGGGGGAAAGATAAAAAGTAAAATAAATCCATCTCAGAGGACTCAAAATACAAAATATATTCACACAGGGAGTAAGATTGTTTTACTAAGGTTGCCATCAATAACAAAGAAGGATATTGTTGGCAATTTGGTTGTCATTGATTTCAATCTTGATAGATAGGTGAAGTATCATTGATTGATTGGTTTGTCAAGCATTGCCAATTTTGGACATAATGTTATGAATGTGACTTGAATGTCAATAGAAGGATAATATTGACTAAATATATTGTATGAAATTTATGCACTCATCCTAGTGTCAATATGGTCTATGGTGGAATGTGTTATTAACATCCATGCACAAAGGAATAAACTATCTAGACAAAAAACAGTAAATGGATAATATAATATGGATCCATACAAGTCATAGAGTTAAGAAGTTTGGTATAAAATTCTTAGCAATAAAAGTTTCGACTAGTCAAGCCTTCAGTCGAGTCGGAAAAAAATTTCTTGACCAATCAAACCTTAATTCAAGTCGGAAACAATTGTCTTGACCAATCAAACCTTAAGTCGAATCGAAACAATTAAATGGGTAAATTCAACTAACTAAATGCAAGGAGAAAGGATCAAAGTCGAGTGTTTCAATAAAATGCAGTAGATATTAAGAAGTTTGGTATAAACATCTCAACAAGAAGTTGAATAAGTTGAAATTAAAAAAGTCGAAGGTCAAATTCAAACAAAATGCACTAGATATCAAGAAGTCTGGTATAAACATCTCAACAATAAGTTGAAGAAGATGAAGTTGAAAAAGTCAAAGGTTGAATTCAAAGAGATCGAAGGTCCAAATCGAAGAGGTTGAAGAAGTCGAAGGCCGAAGTCGGATAAGTAGAAGAATTCAAAGTTGAAGAAGTCAAAGATCAGTCCAAGTAGAAGTGAAGTAAATTACCCCGAAGGTCGAAGTCGAAGGAAAATTGAGTTGGGAAAAACAAGTCAGCCAAAACAAGTCGGGATGACCAAAGTCGAATTAAACAAGTTGGTCTTATTCTAAATCCAACTGGTCCAAGTAGAAGTAAAGTAAATCACCTCAAAGGTAGAATTCAAATAAAATTGAGTTAGGAAATGTAATTCGGCCAAAGAAAGTGGGGACGACCAAAGTTGAATTACTCAAGTTGATTTTCTTCTAAGTCGAGTCGGTAGATGAGAGAACCATTGGTTCTCATGAGGCTTTGCAAAATTTGAGCTTTGTTGGTATTGAAATAGTCGATATTTTCTTTAATGAACATGCTTTTGAAAATGGAATTATCAAATAGATTGTAGTTTAATGCACATTGACCACAATGTTGGTTAAGATGTTGTTTATATCAAACAACTCCTTAGCATCCACATGACCGATTGTTATAACCCTAAATTGCACCACACATGCTTACCTGGCATTAGGCCAACTCATATCCCTTCATTGCCAAAACATCTGCTGAAAAACCTCTTTGAAAAGCCTCTTGGGTGAAGGTACACGCGCCCTAACCCACTACTGCACGCGTTGGAACGCTGACAAGCCTACTACTGCATGCGTTGGAATGCTGGCAGGCCTACTACAACCCGCATTTACCTAACAAAGAACAAAAACATGAAAGTTGCCAACGGGACACAAAGATATTTGTCAGTTAACTGAAACTCCCAGACATGCATGGCAGAGAGTTCGTCCAAAACCCTAGCTCCTTCTAGCCTATAAAAGAAGGGGTAGGGGTACTATTTGGAGGAGGAAAATTATAGCGAAGAAACTCTGCCCAATTGTCGAATCCATTTGTCCCAACCCTTTAGCCTTTCCTCAAGCTGAAGGAGAATTAAAGCAAAGTAGTTGGAGGACAAAGAAGAGGAGGAGCCCAGGATCAGGATCAAGGAACGATGGCCAGTCTCAACATTGATTGTAAGTTGATTCATCTTGAAAATAATAAAGAATACGATTCCCGTCCCAATGCATGAGTTATTTATGATTTATTCGATTTATGCTTAATATCTAAACCTCAAGTAGAAAAATAGCATGCATGTGTAGTGTTTTGTCTTGATTGCAGGATTGTCTTTGGAAGGAGCAGCACAAGAAAGCGGACAAAGCGCAACGAAGGATCTACACCAAACATCAGTAAAAAGGTTAGTAGGTCCTTTCCATGCTTGTATGTGAAAAAGGGTTTTAAGTTTTGGGGTGGTAGGTTAAAATTGATTTCTTTAAGGTCATGATCTGCATGCAAGTCTAACCCTAGATTGCTAGTCCGTAGGGTATTATTTCCCAACAACAGAATTGGTGACTCCAATGGGGATTTACTCTTTAGGGTGCTCCAGATTTAGTTGAGGTTTTTGGGTAGTTTAAAGGATTAGATTTTATGTTTCTTTGCATGTCTGTTTTCTATTAGGCTAGAGCTAGCAGGGAACCTGGTTCTTTATACCAGTTTTCTCCTTGACTGTTGCTTGATGATCATTATCGGGACACAAAGAGGTACACGCGGCCTGCAGAAGGCCTGCACGTGTGTAACCCGCGCCCTAACCTTCTACAGCACGCGTGTGAATGCTAGCTGTAGAGGTTTCAGTAGCGTGTAGGAGTCAGAGAGATTAAGAGGCAGTCCTCTCTTCCCTGTCAGAATTATACATTCTCAGGGGGCTTTCTGGATCCTGTTTGAGTCTTGCTGGTTCACTGTCTTGTCTCAGTTTGCTTTATTGCGTTTGTTATTTTCTGCAATTATTTTTCTTTTCGGTTAAGAAGAAGCATCCAAGCCTTCAAGAGACCCTGGTTGTCAATACTAGAGGCTTCTTCCAGGTCTGGGCTGCCTGTGTTTAGTTTTGTCTTGGAGTTTATACATACACGTGGCCTGTGCAAGTGCAGCCCGCGGGTACCCGCACTCTGTTATAGCTCAGCACGCGTTTGCACGCGTGTTGTTTCAGTGACAGTAGCGGGCTTGAGTGGTTGCTTTTCAATTAGGGTGGGGCAGTCATCCCCTCCTGTGGTGAGAAGTGTTCCTCTCAGGGGTTTGAGTCTAGGGTTGCACAGTCAGTAGGTTAGGGCATCTTACCCTTAGCCTATACAAAAAAAAAAAAAAAGTTTTTGTTTTATGGTTTTTAGACAAGCGTAAGAGTCAGTGCTTTCTTGATTTCCATTGTGCGTCTTTGCTCTGGTTCTTTGCGATCTGTTCTTTAAGCCAGAATTTTATTTTGTTTTCTTGGTTTTGTGCTTGTCGGCATTTTCCCTTTGTTGCTTCATTTAGCACTTAAATAAAAAAAAAAAATTCTCTTTTTCATTTACTTCTTTATTTGAAGTTTGTGTTGCTGCAACAATAGCTAGGAAGAAGTCTTTTTGTTCATAAGTTTTTGCAATGCATTTAGAGCAGAAGTAGCTCGCAGATTGAAAAAAATTCCTTTATGTTTGTTGCATGAAATCTTAGAAAAATTGAAAAGAAAAAGAAATCTTTCTTGTTGAAAAGTTGCTGATTTTTGCATTTTTGTAAAAGTTTTTGTTTCCAGCATTTCTTATTCGTTTTGCTTTGAGTCTTTACACATCACCAGTTTCACCTTCATTCCCCGTGACGTAAAAAATACCATAAAAGCAATGCTAATTTAAAATCTATTAGACCTTTTGTTTGTAGGGTTCATACACTAGTTCAAGACTAGGGCCTTGGATTAGGTTGGAGAGGAAACTCTCCAAGGCCACTCAAACTCAAACATTGGAGTCTGTGATAGGGAGTGTAGAAGTCTAGTTTCGTGGAAGTTATCCGGGACCCCCCTCTAACACAGGGGCTAAACACGAGGTCGCGTAAGGAAAGGTAGCGGAGATAACCCCTCCAAAGCCAGACCAAGCGTAGTGGAGAACACATATCGATGATTTGTTGAGGGATTCCGTTGTTTGCATTTTCCACGGGGCTTCGTAGGTCTCGAATCTGTTCAAGGTCCTCAGTTGTCTTCCGGACCATTTGCTCTCGATACCCTTGACAGGTTTCGGGCTGGATACCCTGCTCATTGTGGTCTACCCGACTATCGACTGTACCCGCCTGGTGACTGTTCGTGTGCTGGCAAACTAGTTGCCAATATTTTTTAGGGACGTACACAGGTGACTGCGGGGGTATACCGCCGTACCTAGGACGGACATCGGGCCATGCTTTGCAGAGTATACCCGGAGGGTGCTTCCGTATTCAAGTTGCACTTGCACCGGTAAGTTGCTCTAGTGTTGGTCGTTGTAACTGTTCTTCCAACTAGTTTAGTGTTTGCGTGATTTATCTCTTAGGGGATTCTTTTTTAGAGTGTGTTATTGTTTGATCGTGTAGAATACCTTAGCATGTCGTGGATCTTCTCACACAGTGGAGGATCCCGAGCTCCGCTGGTCACGAAGGCTTCTGGGCCTGCCACCGGTTATACTAGAGCCACCCTCGCCACCATTGAAGTGGAAGCTAGACCAACAAGGGTCTTTCGAAGCAACCAGGTTACAAACCATTGAGCCCGAACAACTCTCGGAGGAATCAACCGCCAATCTTGGCTCGGTTGAAACCCCAACCACTGATACTTGGCTACCGATCATTGTACCCATCCAGTTTTACGAACGCCTGTCAGTGCCTCACATAGATATGGCAACAAACGCTATTACTTCCTCTGGGAATTCTTCTATTCCCATCACCGTTGCTACCACAGGAGAAGCATATCCTAACTTTCCGTCGTCGGTCTGAGCCACTACAGTCTCGACCGCAACTACGTCGCACAGTGTACCATCCCCATCTATCGCGGTGGCCACACCTCCCTTCACACCTAGTGCGACAGGCCCTCTGTTCTCATACGGTATGCCTAGTTCGGGTACCAGTCCTGCACTCACTTACTCCACTTTACAGACTTTGGGTCTGGGGGCAGGGAGCTCTAACGCTCCTCTGCAAGGTCAACTTGGGGGAATTCCTGTCCCTTTTAATGCTTTTCCTTACGCTGGAGGTCATATCTCTCTTTCGTCCCCTTCGCTTGGTGGTCTGCATCAACAGTCCGCTGGGCAGCCTGCACACACGAGTTCATTTAGAGAAGGGAGTCAAGGAACACCTGCACAAACTCTGTCGGTAGGTTTGTCACCGTTTGTTTGGAACGGGACATTTGGTAACAACACTTTCGCATCCACTACTTTCCCATCTGGGGGCACTCCCATTTTTGGATAGTCTACTCCGGCGCAGGGTACTATTCCTGCGTCGGGGGCACATATACCAGGACCTTGGAACTTAGGACAAGGATCCGTTCCTTCCTCTAGAATGTCGTTCTGTGGTAATTCTTTCCACAGTCAATGGAACCCCGGATAGACTTCTATGCCTCTCCCATCAAGACCGACATGGGGTAATCCTTCCCAAAGTCCGTCAAACACAATGAAGGCCCAACATCCTATGTCCTTCATGTGGAATCAACCAATGATGTCTCCACAGATGCAAAATCCTTACGCTGGTCAGGGCCATGGTTTCTACCAGAATCCGGGCCAGCAGCCAAACTTTTCCTGGTAACCTGGTGCCAGTCAAAATCCAGGACCCTTTTTCCCAGGCTATCAGCAGCAACCCAAACTACCATTCCTGGCGACGTTACACTTGCCAGATTTGACAAGGTTGTTAAATGATCCTATCTGTCATGATTCGCGTTGGCCTCCTATGCCAACGAAGTTGCCTTCGGACATTCCGAAGTTCGAGGCCAAGCCTAATGAAGACCCAAGTGATCACGTGACTACTTTCCATCTTTGGTGTTCATCGAACTCATTGAAAGATAACTCCATCCAGTTGCGATTGTTTCAACGCACTCTTATCGGGAGTGCCGTGAAATGGTACATAGATATTGATCGCTCACGATACTCTTCTTTTGGCGAAATGGCAATGGCCTTCCTTAACCATTTCCAGTTACCTGTGAGATACGACACTAGCACAGAGTCACTAGCCAATTTCGAACAAACGACAACAGACCATATCTCTGATCATATCCAAGAGTGGAGATGTCGAAATAGTCTAATCAAAGTACCAGTCCCACCAACATTCCTGCTAGAGTAGTTCCTTAAGTCTTTAGTCCTACAATTATCCAAAGACGTCGCGACTTCAGGAGTTTTCTCCGAAGAAGATGCCATCATGAGGGCTCAACAGTTTGAGCTTATCTATTCTTAGTCTGGTTTATTATACAACATCCTGCCGGATGCTCCACGATCGATACTGGATAAAACTAGACAGAGAGCCAGACCACATGCCGATGGTATCGTTGGTTCGGCACAAACCAATCCCGCTGAGCAATTGTCAAAACAATTGCAACAGTTATCTATACAACACTCAGAGACCAGTCAGACTACTGCTTTGGATGCTCCTCCTACCCAAATGTCGGAAGTACACTCCGTGCAGACGACTAACCCAAAGGCCAACCAACAGCCTGAAGGGAAGGAAAAACAACGGAAGAAGGGTAAGGGGGAGAAAAAACCCACTGATAATGATGGTAAGGGCACCGTCGAAAAACGGAAGGCGAGGTATCCGTGCAACTTGTGTGCGGAAGACCACCCAACCCATCTGTGTCCTCGACTTGCAGAGGCCCAAAAGTTTGTCACACAGCAACAACAAGCCGTGTTGACTAATCCCTTTCAGCATGGGCAAAATTTAACTCAAGCCTCTACAAGTGCCGAAGGGGGCAGCCAAGAAACCTACCCTCCCCCAAATAATTCCTCTTCCGCGAACGTATATATGGTTAGGGGTGATGCTTTAATAACAACTAAAGCACACGACTATAGTAAACCAAGCGCCTCTGAAAAGGGTAAAGAAGCCGAGATCCCATCTCTTCCTCTACAGATTGAGAAGACGTTGGGAGAAACGATGACACACATTCCAAAGGGTGCATTTAAGAAAGCTTCTCACAATCCAAACGCAAGGGCTACCCAGAATTACTCTGTGGTGGAAGATTTATCCCAAACCCCTTGTGCTATGTCCGCTTTGGAGGTCCTCCAAAGTTGCCCTGCTCAGAGGAAAGCCTTGTTGACTACTTTAGGCTCTACTGAGACTTGTAACCTGGGTACCATCATGTTAGATACGACTGACTTGAAACCTCGTCTGCCTTACCACGTCGCGTTTCAGATAGTAGTGGCTCATCCCACGAAATATTTTACACGGAATATCTTCCGCACGGTGGTCGACGAGGGCGCTTCAACTTGCGTTATGTCGTTAGCATGCTAGAAAGCCATTGGTCAGCCCGATTTGTCTCCATCACCTACTCTCCTCACTGCGTTCGACGGTCGTTCTTTCAGACCACATGGCATCATTCCTTCTTTCCCTGTGCAGTTAGGAGGGAAGACCGTGTGCGTCGAAGTAGAGGTAGTCGATGCCCCCCTAGACTACAATCTCTTGTTAGGTCGTAGTTGGACTTATGTTATGCAAGCTGTGGTCGCTACAGTTTTCCGAGTCTTATTATTTCCGCACGAAGGTCGGATAGTGACCATCGATCAATTGTCCTTCTCTAGACCTAACCCAGCTTTGGGGGCATCCACGGTTCCCATGATTGATAATCCTCAAGTCGGTGTCGTTAACGTAGGAGTTGGTTTGTGCCCATCTTTGATGGGTACCTTTGATTACCCGCCTCCTCATAATGATGACAAGTTTATATCTAATCACCACAAGGCTGAGATTTTTCAAGTTTCGTCGTTCCGCACGACTTACTTTGTGGATCCGTGGATTCTTCCTTCCCCATCAGCCATGATGGATGAGACGGGGCACTCCGACATGTCCATGCCTTTGTCGACCGCTGATGTAGTGTGCTCTTTGGTCCAACAAGCTTCAGCTAACCCCGATCCGACTCTCGCACAAGAGTTGGATCCACTTCCAGAGCCTATTTGGGCTCAGGGTTCTTTTGCTACCATCGATTCATTAGACTTAGTCTTTCCTTCCGACGAAGCAATAATCGAAGCAATGACTAGTCCGGACAAACCTTGGGACGATCTTCACCACAGATCATATTTCCTCCCAGAGTTAAGCCGAATCGATGCAGGATAATTCACTATCACCATGACGGGAGATCAGCCATGTCCCATTAATCTCTTAGCTACACAGGAAATTTATGCTGAGGGAAATATGACAACTATCACTACGAAATGTACCTATCAATATCTCCAGAACCCTTGGCGTCATAGACAATGTTTTCGTCGGAGCATACAACTCCCGCAAGGAGATGCCAGGCATCGACCCACAAAGAGTCTATCATGAGCTAACTTTGTTGTTTTCCAATCTCGCTTTGAGATCCGAAAGAAACATCCGGCAAGACTGCATTTATGCTTTTCGATATCATCTGGATTAACTGAGAAAAGTAACCATTATGGAGTCTTCTTTAATCCCTTTTCAGACTCCTTAAAGATGAAAAGATTGCCGAGTGACCTTGTTTCTTCACACTCGTTAAATTGGTCCAGAAGAACGTTCCTTAAACGGGTCTCCTTTTAAGCCCTTTTCAGACCCTCTAAAAATCAAAAGATTGTCGAGCGATCTTGTGACCTTTCACGCTCGTTAAACTGAAATTTGAAGTCACGTCTGTCCGGCGATAGTTTACCCCTTTTTCGGTCCGGATGGTCAACTGTACGAAGAAAGGAATACTCTATTGAATTTCCATTCTTTAGAAGAGTATCCTCAAGTAAGATTTTATTCCTTTTTCGGGCCTGAGGGACTAAATTTACGAAAAAGAAACCCCCCCGGAGTCCATAGTTAAGCTCTTTTCAGACTCCCTAAA